>MU678136.1:37361-88433 GCA_026770625.1 Nicotiana glauca
GGGGGGGGGGAGGGGTAAGGTTTTAGGAATATATAGTGGGGTGGGATTTAATCCTGGCCGTTGGATCAATTAAGATCAACGGCCTAGATCCTTTCACTAATAAGGAACGATGCCATTTGGTTTAATGAGGGGGCAGGTTGGACCGGGTGTAGAGAACAGTTTAGGGTCGGGTTATAGGAGAGGTGATCTCGACCGTTGGATAGGTTTGGGAGAACGGCTGAGATCCATTGGCCTTAAAACAAGGTCGATTGGCTGATCGTGGAGATGGCCTAGCTGGTTGCCATCGAAACGGCGTAGTATTCGTCCTATACTACATCGTTTGATGGTTCTTTGGGCTGAAAACCTGGGCCGGATATGGGGTGTTGAATTTGGGCTGTATTTTTTGGCCCAATCCGATTTTTTTCTTTTTCTTCATTTTCTTTTATTTCATAATTAACAAAACTAAAATTCTAACTTAAATTACAAACCAAATTACAAATGCTAATTTATTCCTAATAGCAATCATCACACACAATTAAATACCAATAAAAATAAAATTACACAATTTGACATTAAATGCTAAAAAATGCAAAGTACATATTTTATGATTTTTTATTTTTGTAAAACAAACTTAATTACTCCTAATTGTAAAATTAAATCCTAAAACTCAAATGCGACATATTTTTGTATTTTTATTAATTTAAACACATAAACATGCACACACAAACGCAAACAATAAGAGAAAAATAACACAAAATCCACAAAAATTGCAAACTACACAAAACTATTTTATTTTGAATTTTTGGGAGTAATTCTCATATAGGGCAAAAATCACATGCTCATACTTACAAACGGGCCCATGAAATCAATGCCCCAAACATCAAAAATATCTACCTCGAGGATTGTATGGAGAGGCATCTCATCTCTTTTTGAAATCCAACCAGCTCTTTGGCATGCGTCACATTTCTTTACCAAATTGCTCGCATCTTGAAACAAAGTCGGCCAATAGAAGCCGCAACTTAAAACCTTTGATGCCGTCCTCACTCCCCCTTTATGACCACCATAAAGAGAAGAGTGGCAAGCCTTCAATATGTTCATTTGCTCAGTTTCCGGCACACATCTTTGTATTACCCCCTCCGTACAGATTTTAAACAAATAAGACTCATCCCAATAGAAATCTAAGCTATCCAGCTTGAGTTTCTTACTTTGGTTGGAAGAGAGCTCACACAGGACATTGCCGGTCACTATGAAATTGGCGATGTCCGCAAACCAAGGTATGTCACCCATAGAAATTGAAAGAAGTTGCTCATCGGGGAAAGCATCATTTATCTCAACACCATTGCTCGGTCTCCCTTCTTCCTCTAGTCGGGACAAATGATCCGCGACTTGATTCTCACTTCCTTTTCTATCCATAATCTCTAGATCAAATTCCTGAAGGAGGAGTACCCATCTCATCAATCTTGCCTTCGAATCTTTCTTTGTCATCAAATACCTGAGGGCTGCATGGTCCATATGTATGATCACCTTCGCCCCCATAAGATAAGGGAAAAATTTCTCCATCGCGAACACAATATCCAAGAGCTCCTTTTCCGTCACCGTGTAGTTTCTTTGGGCCTCATTCATTGTCTTGCTCGCATAATACACGGGATGAAACATTTTGTTAATTCTTTGGCCAAGCACCGCACCAACCGCTACATCACTCGCATCACACATAAGTTCAAAAGGCAATTCCCAATTGGGTGCGGTGATGATGGAGTTGTAGTCAATTTGTGTTTCAACAACTCAAAGGACTCCATATACCTCTCATCAAAGACGAACTTCACATCCTTTTCCAACAATTTACAAAGCGGGTTCACAACTCTTGAAAAATCTTTAATGAATCGCCGGTAGAACCCGGCATGACCCAAAAAACTCCTCACCCCTTTGACAGAAGTGGGGGGAGGAAGTCTTGAGATCACCTCAATTTTTGCCTTATCGACTTCAATTCCATGTTTTGAGATTTTGTGACCCAACACAATACCCTCTCGCACCATGAAGTGACATTTTTTCCAGTTTAGTACAAGATTGGTTTCTTCACATCTTTTCAACACCTTGTCCAAGTTCACTAGGCATTCTTCAAATGAGTCCCCCACCATGCTAAAATCATCCATGAAGACCTCCAGAATATCCTCCACCATGTCGGTGAAGATTTCCATCATACATCTTTGGAAGGTCGCCGAAGCATTACAAAGTCCAGATGGCATTCTTGAGAAAGCAAATGTGCCATACGAACATGTAAAGGTTGTCTTCTCCTGATCCTCTGGGGCAATGAGAATTTGATTGTACCCCGAGTAGACATCAAGGAAATAATAATAAGACCATCCCGCTAAACGATCAAGCATTTGGTCCAAGAATGGCAAAGGGAAATGATTTTTTCTCGTGACCTTGTTGAGTTTTCTATATTCCATGCACACTCTCCAACCCGTGACCGTACGGGTAGGAATCAACTCATTGTTGGCATTGGTGACGACCGCCATACCACCCTTCTTTGGCACACATTGGACCGAAGAGGTCCATGAACTATCCGAGATTGGGTAGACAACACTGGCGTCCAACCACTTGATGACCTCTTTCTTGACTACCTCTTGCATAACTTCATTTAGTCTTCTGTGATGTTCAAGAGATGGCCTTGCATCTTCCTCCAAAATGATCTTGTGCATGAAAAAAGTGGGGATTATACCCCGAATATCCGCCAACGTCCATCCAATCGCCCGCTTGTGCTTTTATAGAACCGCCAAAGTGGTGTCAACCTGCATGTTAGTTAAGTAAGATGAAAGAATAACAGGCAAAGTGAAATTAGGACCCAAGTATTCATACCTGAGGTGAGGAGGAAGTGGTTTCAACTCCAACACCGGCGGCTCCTCAATAGATGGCTTTATTGGGGGAGTTTTATGATTCTCAAGGTCCAATGATAACTTCCTAGGCTCATAAGAGTATGAGCCCATACCATGCAAAGCATTTACACATTCAATTCTCCCGGCGTCCTCATTAGCCTCCATGTTCAAAAGCATCGCTTCAAGTGGATCTTCAGCATTGATCATTGCGCTTGTGTCATCCACTATCACCGCCGTGACAATGTCAATAAACGAGCACACCTCGGTGCTATTTGGTTGCCTCATAGACTTGCACACATGGAACACCACCTTTTCATCACCAACTCGGAAGGTCAACTCTCCCGCCTCAACATCAACCAAAGCCTTCCCCGTTGCTAGGAAAGGTCTTCCAAGGATAATTGGGACTTCAAAGTCCACCTCACACTCTAGTATCATGAAGTCGGCCGGCAAGATGAATTTATCTACACAAACAAGGACATCATCAATTATACCCAAAGGCCTCTTCATTGACCTATCCGCCATTTGGAGCCTCATTGAAGTCGGGCGAGGTTGCCCGATTCCCAAAGTTTTGAAAACCGAATATGGCATTAAGTTGATACTCGCCCCAAGTCACAAAGGGCTTTTGCAAAGTCGGCGCTTCCAAAAGTGCACGGGATAGTGAATGCACCGGGGTCCTCAAGTGTAGGAGCCATAAAGTGTACAATTGCGCTCACTTGATGGGTCATCTTGATTGTCTCACACTCCATTGATCGCTTCTTTGTAACCAAATCCTTCATGAATTTCGCGTACCTCGGCATTTGCTCGAGGTGCCTCCACCAAAGGCACACTGATAGTCAAACTCTTCATCATCTCAATTAATTTCTTAAATTGGTTATCACCCTTATGCTTGGCCAATCATTGAGGGTAGGGTAGAGGTGGCCTAGGTAAGGGTGCCTTGGCTTTTGGCACCACTGGTTCGGGCATATCAATGACGTGTTCCCTAGACGGGTTCACGGACTCTTGATTCTCCTCCTCACCCTCATCAATTTCAATTCTCACATCATCACTTGCATTTGGTTCAACAATATCCTCAACTACCAACGGTATCTCATCATTTTGCAACTCTTCTTCATCAACAACAACTCGATTACTTCTTGAGGCTTGCACATCACCGCCTCTTCCACTTTTCGTGGTCACCGCCATCACATGATTATTATGCCCACCCTTGGGGTTCACTACCGCATCACTTGGTAGAGGCGAGTGTTGAGAGATTGCGAAATTTGCCCGAGTTGTACTTCCAAGTTACGGATCGAAGTGTTATGGGAGGCCAATTGAGCATCGGAGTCATGATTCTTCTTCATCATTTGCTCAAACATGTTCTCTATTCGACCCATGTCATTGCCCGACGAGCTCGACCCTTGTGATTGAAACGGAGGCGAATTGTTCGGTTGTTGATACATCGGGGGCCTTTGAAAACCTTGCCCCCTATTACCTTGACCACCATTATTGTTCCACCCACCTTGACCACCATTGTTGTTGTTCCAGTTGTTGTTCCCATTCCAATTACCTTGATTCCCTGAATTATTGTTCCTCCAATTGCCTCCTTGATTGTTATTGTAATTCCAATTGCCACCTTGTTGATTACCCCAATTACCTTGGGGTCTCCATTGTTGATTCCCTTGATTACCTCTATTCCCTTGGTAGTTGTTGACATATTGGACTTTCTCACTTTGGTCATCAAAACATTCATTTGAATATCCACCACCATCATCATAGTTGTCAAAATTTTCTTGAGGTTGTTGTTGCCCTCTTTGCCTTCTTTTCATCATATTCACTCCCTCCATGGCATTTACTTGGCGCAGATTTTGAACTTGTTAAAGTTGCGCCTTAGCCAATTGGTTCATTATTGTTGTAAGTTCGGCAATGGCTTGGTCGTGATCATGCAACTCCTTATGCAAATGTATAATATTAGGATCACCTTGAGAAACAGTAGCCCAGCTTTGCCATGCCGATGATGTATCGACCATCTCATCTAACACATCACAAGCTTCATTGTACGGAAGCATCATAAAATTACCACCCTTCAGTTGGTTCACAATACATTGGTTGGTTGTGTTGATTCCCCTATAGAACGTTTGTTGGATCATCAAATCATTCATATCATTGTTAGGGCACTTTTTCACCATCGTTCTAAACCTCTCCCATATCTCGTGTAACGGTTCAATCAGCTCTTGCTTGAAATCTAGAATCTCGTCCCGTAGAGCCGCCAAGTGACTTAGAGAGAAAAATTTAGCGATGAATTTGTCCGCCAACTCATCCCATGTAGTGATGGAATGATTGGGGAGCTTCTCCAACCAATCTAACGCCTTTCCCCGAAGTGAGAACGGGAAAAGTCAAAGTCTCAATGCATCCTCCGAAACATTTGTCTGCTTGCTACCCCAACAAGTATCCACGAAGCCTTTTAAGTGTTTATAAGCATTCTGATCAGCGGCCCCCGTGAAATAACCTCATTGTTTGATCAAGGTGAGCATCACATTTGTAATCTGGAAGTTCCCCGCCTGGATACGGGGAGGAACTATTGCACTTGCGTACCCTTAATTAGGTAGAACTATTGGTGCCACTCTTGGTGGAGGTGGAGGAGGGTCTGGTATGTTGTCATTAGCATTAGCATTTGCATTGGCATTTTGACCTCTCCTAGGAGCATGAGGTAATACATCTTCTTGTTCTAGATCCTCAACCTCCTCCCTCACAACCACGTTGCCAAGAGGATCATTTGCGTTTAAAGCCATATGTACCTGAGTGAATTGACACAAATAGAATTAGTAAAAAGAAGGAAAAAGAAGCAAAACACAAAGCAAGCGAACAAATAGCCAAACACCAAAAAGCTCCCCGGCAACGGCGCCAAAAAGGGATCGCGGCGGACTCAACCTTAGAAAGAGTGGGCGCTAAGACTTTTACCCAATAGTGGTATCGGGGTCAATTTTCACAGGGAGCTTGGAATGGAGTCGAGTATTTGTTTGGTCTAGAAATGCATTTTAGCTCCTAATTGTACTTCTAAATTTTTTGGGGTTTTTGTGATTATCAACTACAATTTAACAACTACTAATTAAAACTAAGTTATGCTAAGATATTAATTCTAGGTTGTATGCAAGATAGAGAAAGGCACTAGGGTCGTGGCATTTACCTATGTGGTCAACTAACGGGTAGAGATTCCTAATACAAGAACGATGATTATGGGGCTTATGCTATAATCGTTTCACGATTTCACTCACTCTCACAGCTCTCGGTAGAGAGAGTGATTTTGCCCAATTGACTCTCTCGAGACCAATTGGGTAGGCCAATATGCCCAAGCAACTTAGGGTTCAAGTTGGGTAATTACTCTCTCGAGGTTTAACCCGTTAATTGGGACTACCATTCTCATGGGTCCATCCCAATTCCTTGTTGGGTCAATTTTGGAGTCATAGACACTCTTTCTCAAGAAGAGTCAAGACCCACTAAGCTAGACTTAATGTTTGCAACCACCACATCCTAATTGAATCATAAAATTAACCCGAATAGCAAACACCCAACATCATTCAAGCATTAAATAATCACACCCATTAATTACCCACACTAGGGTTGAGCCACAACCCTAGCTAATGGGTTTAGCTAGACATAATAGAAACATAAATTGAAGAAATAGTAGATAAAATCGACATATTAATTAACTACAATGTTAATCTATAAGAATCCACGATAAAGCAAGATGAAATTGCCCAAAATAGGCTAAAACTTGAGTCTCACGAGTGCAGAAGCTATCTGATATCTAATACGTCACCTAAAAAAAAGTAAAATGTTCTATTTATAGTACACAGGAAAAATTGGACAAAAATACCCCTGCGGGGTTGGCGCGGACCGCACCGAAATGCAACGCGTCCGCGTAGGGGTCTTGGTCTTTAATTCTCTCTTCTGAAGCTGGGGGCACGGACCGCAGAAAAAGGTGGCGCGGTCGCGCTGGCTGAAGAGCGCGAACATCGCATAAATGAGGCGCGGCCGCGTGGAGAACTTGGCAAAATGACCACTCTCTGAACATCATCCACGCAGACCGTACTGTTTTGGTGCGCAGCCACGTGGGTTTGCCTTTGCATTCTGTGGTCTCTGAACCTCCTCAGTCGTGGACCGCATCAGGATGAGCGCGGACCGCGCATGTCACAACTGAAATGCCCAATCTTTGAACTTCCAGCGCGGCCGCGTGGCAAAGCAGTGCGGTCCGCGCTGGGTCTCTTTGTTCCCCACTTCACTTGACTTTCACACTTGGTAGATTTCACTCCGTGTCGAGCCGATATTTGACATTTGTCATCTTGTCGCTCAAACCTACAATCAAGCGCAACTTGTAAGCATTTTGGGACTAATTTATGGCAATTCACGCACAAAGCTTAGGCAAGAATGGGTATAAAACGTGTTAAAATCATAGTTATCAAATCACGTGGGTATGAGTGCGATCGCATAGGCCTATTTGGGGGAAGCATGATTTTGTTCTGTGCGATCGCCTTAGAGTGGTCGCGATCGCGTAAGGATTTGAGGCGCGTGAGGTGGAGTAGTTATTCTTCGCAACCGCGTGAGGATGTACGCGATCGCATAGGTCAGTGGATTACAGCTTCGCGATCGCGTGGGCATGTATGCAATTGTTGTGAGTAAAATTTAGAGGCTGAGAGTTTATTCTTCGCGATCGCATGGGTGGTCCCCCGATCGCAGTATATTAAATGACCTGGGCAGTATTAAATAGCCAATCCGCGACCCTTCTTTATTTTTTTCACCATTTTTGAACGAGAAGAGAGCTTTGGGATGATTTTGAAGAGAGAAAATCATTGTTCTTCATTGAGGTAAGGATTTTGGACCCTAAGACTTGATTATTTGTGATATAGGAGCAAAATATCAGTGTTTAACTCATGAAAATCAGTAGAAAAAGGTGGAGTTAGGGCTTGAGATTATAAGACTTTTCAGGGATGATTTGAGGGGTCAAATGAACTCTGATTTTCGAGTTCTTTATATGTACGGACTCGTGAGATGATGAAGAACATTTTGGTATAAAGTTTGTCCAGTTCCAGGATACGGGACTTGGCGATGGGTTGTGACTGATTTTTTGTGCTTAAATTCGATATTTTTCAATTGGAATTCATTCATTTAACATAATTTGATGATAAAAATCTGAACTTGGTAGATCTGGAGCACTCGAAAGTTGATTCGAGAGGCAAGCGTGTTGCAAAGTAGCTCTTCAAGCTAGTTTGAGGTGAATAATGATTTTAAATGTTGTCCTGAGGATATGAAATCCCGGATTTCATAGCGTTCAGCTATGTTGAGGTGAGACACACGCTAGATGACGAGCATGGGGTCGTGCACCGTTGGGGATTGTGACTTAGTCCATCCCGAATGACTATTTTACTGCGTATTTGACAGTTAATTATTTAATATTATTATATTTTGAGCTAAATGCCATATGTGGGCTTCGTGCCAGACGTTTGAACCCTTAGGGGATTTTAAATGATATTTTACCCACTGTTTGATTTCATACTAGTGCTCAGTCATGCTATATTTTCACTATTTTCAAAACTCAGCTATGTTATTCTGTTTTAAACATATTAAAGGATAATTTTAAGGGTATTATGAGTTGGGCGTCATGTTTTACTGTTGTCCGAGGGGCTTATGAGATTCTGACTAAGTAAGGCCGAGGGCCTGTATTGTGAGGGTACTTTTGGGTCGGGCTGCACGTCGTAGTAGTGATATACTGATTATGATAATGAGGCCGAGGGCCTGAGATTTGTATGCCACGAGGTGGCTTGAGATTTGATATGAGGCCAAGAGCCTATTGATGATGCCGTGAGATGAATTGATATTGGGCCGTAAGGGGCCCCTCCCAGAGTTTGTACACCCTAGTAAGCGCGGGTACCCATTGTGATATGAGATATAGCCCGAGGGGCTGATATTGTTTTGTGACATTGCCCGAGGGGCAGTTATTATGTGTTTACTTATTAGTTATTTTCCTGTATATTGTTTAGCTATTTAAAAAGGTTTATGAGATTTCACTGCTTAATTATACTTACTGATTTTGCTATGTCTCTTTAGCTTAATGTTGTGCCTTACCTAGTTTTATATTACTCGGCCTTCATTTATTTTTATTACTCACTGAGTTAGAAGTACTTACTTTACTCCCTACACCTTGTGTGCAGATTCAAGTATTTCTGAACCCAGTAGCGGGTATTGGTTGCTAAGAGGCAGGGTCATCGGAGTTTAGCAAGGTAGCTGCCCGAGGTTCGCAACACGCTTTTCTCCCTCTCGATTTTATTAGACTGTATCTAGTAAATTTTAGACTCTTGTTGTATTCGGACCTTAGTAAATGCTCATGACTACTGACACCCCGATGTCAGGCTGTATTGGGTTTGTTTTTTCGCAAATTACACTGTTAACTACTTATTATTGAGATTTTATCATGTTTACGACTTAATACTTATTATGTTACCGCTTAAGATTGGAATGGGAATGTGTCGTTGGCCTTGTCTTCACGAGAGACACCATCACGACTACGTCTGGGTTTAGGGTCGTGACAAGTTGGTATCAGAGCATACGTTACATAGGTCTCACGAGTCATGAGTAGGTTTAGTAGAGTCTCACATATCAGTATGGGAATGTCTGTATTTATCCTCGAGAGGCTGCAGAACCTTTAGGAAAATTCACATTCTTGAATTCTTATCGTGCGTCCTTTGACTTAGCTTGAAATGTAACCTTTTGAATTCCTTCCACGCGTTCGTGTGTGCGTATGAGTGCTCAATATTAGATGTGCATCGATGGCTTGTGATTCCCTGATCGAGGGGCGAGATGTGATCTCTGTGTGTTGATGTTGGGCCAGTTTGGAGGACTTGAGGCCGAATTTTTACCTATAGCTTGAGCACCGTGGTGCAGATTATGTGAGCCGTGTATTTGAACTTATATACTCAATAGTGCCCCTATTAGTAGAAGTGATAGCTGGATGGCTATGCGATGAGTATGTAATGACTGCGAGATGTGATCATATGATTTAGAAGCAACGAGAAGGGTCTGCTGGAGGATTGAAGAACTATTAGGTGCTTGATTTCCATCTTGATTCGAGGTATAGCCCCGAGTTAGGGGGTGTGAAGAACCTTTTCATGTTTCCTAGTTGAGAGTGAAGTGAATTTCATGTTGCGATATGAGTTCAGACTTAGGAAGATCAAGTGACTGCGTAATGTTATGACAGTGGAAGGCATACAGAAATGTTAGTTGGAGGCAAAGCAGGTGGTTATCCCTTACAAAGAGTTCTGAGGTTGTGTGATCCTTATGTTGTCTGTTAGAAGATCTCATTTACAAGTGAAATATATGTGTTGCAATTTGAATTTGACTTGCTTAAGAGAGTAGGCTTGACTACTACGAGAATGAATACGAGATTTGCAAAAGATATGAAGTACCAGATGGTCTATGTTCCACGAGTTATAAAGGATTGAGTTAATCTCTCTGTGGTATTATGGCAGGAACTAAGTATATGCGTTATGAGTTATTGTGTGTGTTTTGATATACGACTTCGAGCCAAGTGGGGGAGTTTGCTATTGGTTATCTGATTGCATGGTCATGTGCTATATTGGTTTCGGCTTGAGGCGTGTGGGTGAATCAGTTATGGCTTACGGAGATTGAGAGCGAGGATGGCTCGAGTAAAGGAATTTTTTTACAAAGGTTATGTCATGCTCTATAAGGTGTATGAGAACCACGAAATATCTTGAGTGACAATTGGTAAAGGGTGTATGATGTATGGAATAGGGAGTTGCTTGGTTGCATTAAGGTAGGGTTACACTCTGCGATGTCGGAGTGCTAATGAGGCACATGTTGTTTGGTTCATTTGATCAGGCTAGTTGCAGTTCGAGTAGAGTGAATGACTCTCGAGAATGGTTCTAATGGGTTCAAGATTCCACATGTAATAATTGGGTATTTTCAAGTTGTACAATTGGCTAGAAACTAATATTGCACTGGAAGGTGTCAAGACTAGTAGTATTTCTATATTATTATGGGGTTCTATATAGTAGTATTAGGAAGGTAAAGGTAATGTCCTTAGATTTGCAGGAAGTCCTTTTAGGGTAGGTATTTTGAATGTGGTGCTTGTGGGAATATTTAAGAGAGAATTCAACGGCTTATGAGCCTTAGGTGGTGTGGTTCTACGTTAAAGTTTGTGGGGAAAGTTTTAGTTAAGGATAGTGATGTACTAGCAAGGAAACATAAAAATTTGAAGGTAATTTGAAAGGAAACTCGGATAGATGAGATAGCTTGGTAGTAGGCCGAATCGGTATGGTAAGGATATGATTAGTTCTTTGGATGCTTATGAGTTAATGAGTTTATACAGGTGCTTTACGACAATGCTCTTAGGTCTTAATGGCTTACGTAGCCTGGTTGTGTCAGAAGGATTCAGTCCTGAAGGTTTAGTTTTGTGCAAGTGGATTACAGAGAGTTCTTAATAGTTTCTACCACAGTTAGAGGTGTATATTCTTGGCGAGCGTGAGAAGCATATGATGTGTAGCGATTGTCTTCTAGGTAGGATCAATGGAAAGTTCTTGACTAGTTACGTATGTAGATGTTTGTGTCTCGGAAGGGAGATGAAGTTCTCATGTTATCCTAAGATGGTATGGTATATGCGGTATGTTGTGGAGGATTGAGATTTGCATGTGTAAGCTTACGGTTCAGTTCTAAATGGAAGGTCATAAAATTCTTAGGCAACACGGGTAGTTTCACATAATTAGAGAAATGAGCTTCAAATGATTAGGGGAATAATCTTCAGATGATTAAGGAAATGGTATTGCTAATTGGGGTGATTTGACGAGGGTATATGTTTCAGAAGAAGGCAATGTAATTAAGTTGATGGTACTTTATTAGTATTGTGGAACTTTCTTGTTGGATCGACTGCTGATATTCGAGTTTGCTTGGTGGTATGAAAGAATCATAATAGTATCTCTTGTGGGAATAATTGGGTATTAGAGGTGTGCTACATACTCGGACAATGGAATTGGGATCAGATATGGTGATTCATGTGCTATATGGAGTTGAAGACTGGGAGTTCTCATAAACAGGTTATGTTGTGGTTGTGGGTCGTGTGTATTGGCACTGTGTAGTGGCTATCAGGGTTCGAAGACCCGAGTGGACTTTTGCTCCAGGTAATTTAGGATTTAACAGATATTGGGTATAGACTGGTTGTCTCCGTGTTGTATTATTCTGGACTATTGCGCTAAGGCAATGATCTTGGCTATGCCGAGAATGCCACGGACTGAGTGGCAAAGTTCCACAGATTATGGTCTAGTAGGGTGGTTTTACATTTCGAAGATTTAGCGGATTTCTGGGAAGGACTATTTTTCTTACTTGGGGTTTCGGGATAGATGTCAGTACAGAGAATCCTACCATTAATTCAGTTTCGGTGATGAGGGATTCTTCAGGATGTGTTTCCTGCTGTCGAGCATGTCGTCGGACCGGGTTGTTGATTTTGGTATTTATTTGGTGTTGGGCACCGTATCGTATGGCACCGGTAGAGTTAAAGGAGCAGCTTTAGGGTTTCCTTGATAAGGGGTTCATTGGCAGGCCAATGTGGATGTGTGTTCTAACTTGAGTCGGCTTGGTTGGCTCCGAGTTGTAATGTTGAAGGATGTGTTGATTCAATTGTTATTGAGCTTATTAGTGATATAGGGAGATCTATGAGTTACCTTTCTGTGTTGCGAGGCATTATGATTTGTTGGTTATAGGCACATATGGTGCAGTTCTATTAGGGTTTCATAGTGGAAGTCGAGCGGGAGAGTAATTGGGTGTTCCTCGGTGAATGACGTATCGGTTATGTCCTTTCGGGTTTGTATGGTGTATGTTATTTGCTTCACCGTGGGTATGATGATTTGCTTTGTTTCCAGACATCAAATGAGCATGGTTGTTGATTTTGAGCATAGTGACTTGAGGTGTTTCATGTGGACCAATGTTTGGATAGGGTCGCGCATTACAGAGAAGTTATGTGGAGGTATGACCCTTCGAGTTAGATTTGCGTATTCTGTTTCTACGATGTGTGATGGGTTCTCAACATTTTGTTGTGGTGGTACTAGTGTGTTGGTGGTACAACCCTTTCGTTCGAGTCATCTTTATGATTGGAGTACACTCAAATTGTTTCTTATTGGTGCGCGGATTGTGCAAGTTACGACATTAGTCTGTATTGAGGTGTCATGTCACCAAGTGGTTGTGTTGGTTAGATGATATTGTTGGGATCTTTAATGAATTCGATTTCAGCATATTGGAAGGATAAATATCGAGGTTCGGCTCAACAATTTGCTATGGTCCTTGCCAAATGAGTATGGCTTACTACATGTTTCATTTATCATTGGCAGTATATGAAAGTTTTGGAATGAGACTTTAGCTGGTAAGGGGCGTTCTATAGATATTCGATGTTGTGTGCCACTGCTGTGATTAGAAGTTACCGCTACAAGTGTTTGAGTTATGTGTTATATCATGTAATTGCACCTGAGGTTACATATATGGTTTGTTACAGCTTGTTCGGACTTATTCACAGTATAAATGTGAGATTCTGATCATATTGATGGTTTCAGAAGTGGAAATGTGGTTCTATAGTTTATGGGCTAGATTGGATTGTGAAATTTCAGTTACAATGTGTTATCAGACCTATGTGAGATAGGATGACGTGGTATCACCCCCGGTTATATGCGTGATAAGGTTATTCGATGATTGGTTAGCTTTTGGAACAACTCTGGGCACGTTCGAGGACAAACATATATTTAAGTGGGGGAGGATGTAACGA
Source organism: Nicotiana glauca (assembly GCA_026770625.1). Lineage (NCBI taxonomy): Eukaryota > Viridiplantae > Streptophyta > Magnoliopsida > Solanales > Solanaceae > Nicotiana > Nicotiana glauca. Next base: position 51,009 of record MU678136.1, read on the forward strand.
CCCAATCAGTCGTTTCGAGATTTTGCACTTTGCTCGCCAATTCTCGGGCATGACTTGCCCCGTGTAGTGTATTATGACTTATGTAAATCGTTGGCTTTGGTTTTCAGGATGATCAGAATCAATTTGGAAGAACAGTTCTCAGTTTAAAGCTTGAAATTTGAAAAGTTTGACCAAGATTTGACTTATTAATATATGATCTCGGATTGGAATATTGATGATTTGGTTAGCTCCGTTAGGTGATTTAGGACTTAGGAGCATGATCAGAATGTATTTTGGAGGTCTGGTGTAGAATTAGCCTTGAATTGGCGAAAGTTAGTTTTTGGCATTTTCTGGTTGATAGGTGAGATTTTGATATATGGGTCGGAATGAAATTCCAAAAGTTGCAGTAGCTTCGTTATGTCATTTGGGATGTTTGTGCAAAATTTCAGGTCATTCGGATGTGGTTCGGTTGGGTTTTTGATCAAAACGTAATTTAGAAGATTTTGGGATTCTTAGGTTTGAATCTGATAAAAATTTGGTATTGTGATGTTATTTTGAGTATTCCGACAGTTGGAACAAGTTTGAATGATGTTATGGGATATGTTGCCATGTTTTTTTGAGGTCCCGAGGGCCTCGGGTGAGATTCAGGTGGTTAAACGGATCTTTCCGGACTTTGAAGATTGCAAAAAATTTCTGCTGGTGTTCCGTTCTGGTGTCCTTCTTATGCGATCGCGTGGGTATGAATACGATCGCATAGGACTATTTGGGGGAAGCATGATTTTTTTCTATGAAATATCCTTAGAGTGTTCGTGATCGCGATCGCGTAAGGATCTGAGGGCGTGAGGTGGAGTAGTTGTTCTTCGTGACCGCGTGAGGGTGTACACTATCGCATAGGTTAATGGATTGCAGCTTCGCGATCACGTGGGCATGTGTGGGATCACAATGAGTAAAATTTGGACGCTGAGAGTTTGTTCTTCGTGATCACGTGGGTGGTCCCGCGATCGTAGTGTATTAAATGACCTGGGCAGTATTAAATAGCCAATCTGCGACCCTTCTTTATTTTTTCACCATTTTTGAATGGGAAGAGAGCTTTGAGACGATTTTAAAGAGAGAAAATCATTGTTCTTCATTGAGGTAAGGATTTTGGACCCTAAGACTCAATTATTTGTGATTAAGGAACAAAATATCAGTGTTTAATTCATGAAAATCAGTAGAAAAAGGTGGAGTTAGGGCTTGAGATTATGAGACCTTCTAGGGATGATTTGAGGGGTCAAACAAACTCCGATTTTCGAGTTCTTTATATGTACGTACTCGTGAGATGATGAAGAACATTTTGGTATAAAGTTTTTCTTATTCTGGGATGCGGTCTCGGGGGACGGGTTTTGACTGATTTTTGTGCTTAAATTCGATATTTTTCAATTGGAATTCATTTGTTTAGCATAATTTGATGATAAACATCTAAACTTGGTAGATTTGGAGCACTCGAAAGTTGATTCGAGAGGCAAGTGTGTTGCAAAGTAGCTTTTCGGGCTAGTTCGAGGTGAGTAATGATTTTAAATGCTGTCCTGAGAGTACGAAACCTCGGATTTCACAGCGTTTGGCTATGTTGAGGTTTGACACATGCTAGATGACGAGCGTGGGGTCGTGCACCATTGGGATTGTGACTTAGTCCATCCCGAATGACTATTTTACTGCGTATTTGAAGTTAATTGTTTAATATCATATATTTTGAGCTAAATTCCATATGTGGGCTTCGTGCCAGCCGTCTGAACCCTTAGGGGATTTTAAATGATATTTTCCCCAATGTTTGATTTCATACTAGTGCTCAGTCATGCTATATTTTCACTATTTCCAAAACTCAGCTATGTTATTCTATTTTAAACACATTAAAGGATATTATGAGCTGAGCTTCATGTTTTACTGTTGCCCGAGGGGCTTATGAGATTCTGACTGAGAAAGGCCGAGGGCCTGTATTGTGAGGATACTTTTGGGTCGGACTGGACGCCGCAACAGTGATATACTAATTATGATACTGAGGTCGAGGGCTTGAGATTTGTATGCCACGAGGTGGCTTGAGATTTGATATGAGGCCGAGAGCCCGTTGATGATGCCACGAGATGGATTGATATTGTGCTTGGGCTGTAAAGGGCCCCTCCCGGAGTCTGTACAACCCTGTGAGCGTGGGTACCCATTGTGACATGAGATATAACCCGAGGGGTTGGTATTGTTCTGTAACATTTCTCAAGGGGCTGATTCTGTTGTTACTGTGCCCGATGGGAATTATTATGTGTTTACTTATTAGTTGTTTTCCTGTATATTGTTTAGCTATTTAAGAAGGTTTATGAGATTTCACTGCTTAATTATACTTACTGATTTTGCTATGCCTTTTTAGCTTAATGTTGTGGCTTACGTGGTTTTATATTACTCAGCCTTCATTTATTTATATTACTCACCGAGTTGGAAGTATTCACTTTACTCCCTGCACCTTGTATGCAGATTCAAGTATTTCTGAACCTGGTAGTGGGTATTAGTTGCTCAGAGGCAGAGTCATCAGAGTTTAGCAAGGTAGCTGCCCAGCGTTTGCATTATTGCTTTTCTCCCTCTCGATTTCATTAGACTGTATCTAGTACATTTTAGATACTTGTTGTATTTGGACCTTTAGTAAATGCTAATGACTAGTGACACCCTGATGTCGGGCTGTGTTAGGTTTGTTTTTCTGCAAATTATACTCTTAACTACTTATTATTGAGATTTTATCATGTTTACGACTTAGTACTTATTATGTTACTGCTTAAGATTGGAAATGGAATGTGTCAGCTGGCGTCGTCTTCACGAGAGGCGGCATTACGATCGGGTCCGGTTTAGGGTCGTGACAAAAACCTCATTATATCTCTCCTAGATTTGTGTGCACAATACGAGTGTGTTTTCTAAAAGATTTTATGTGGAAAATTGACGAAATAATAATATTTGTCCTAGAAGGTTAATTTTTGTTTACTTCGGTCAATGTTTTAGGTAAATGGATTCGGACCCGTATTCTGACGGTCCCGATAGGTCCGTAGTAAAATATAGGACCTGGGTATATGCCATAAATTGAATTTCGAGGTCCCTAGCCCAAGAAATAAATTTTTGATGAAAATTATAAGATTGAAATTATAAAGGTTTTAAGAATTTGAGTAATATTTGATCTTATTGGTACTGGGTCTGTATTTTGGTTCCGGAGTCCGGTACATATCTGTTATGATATTTATACCTTATCTTTGAAATTTTGTGAGAAACGGAACTGATTTGACGTTATTCGGACCTTTGGTTGAGAAAATAGAAGTTTTAAAACTTTCCTAAAAATTTCATGCAATTTGGTGCTAAATTCGTAGTTCTAGGAGTTATTTTGGCGATTTGGTCGCGCGAGCAAGTTCGTATGAATTTTTAGACTTGTTTATATGTTTGGTTTGGAGCTCCGAGGGCTTGGGCGAGTTTCAGATAGGCTACGGGATGATTTACACTGAGAAATCTGGTATAAGTTATTGCTTCTAGTGTATAGGTATTTTGTGCTTCGCGATCGCAAAGCCACTCTCGCGATCGCGAAGTGTAAGATGGGCTGGGGACCGATTTACTCTATGCTAACACCAGGCCCTGATCGCGAACGTGAAGATTCTCTCGCGAACGTGAAGGCTACTAGAGCATCTGCTTCGCGATCGCGTCAGACACTTCGCGAACGCGAAGAAGGTGTAACACCTGTGTATTATAATAGAACCAGCATGTGATTTTTCAAAAAATTCACCACTTTTTCACTAGAACTCGACCTAGGACGATTTTTAAAGAGGGATTTCAACACCAAATCATAGGTTTGTATTCTTTAACTCATTCCCTTCAATTTCCATCAGCACCCTTTAGATTTCTAGCCCTAAATCTTGTTCTTTCATGGTAGAATTAGGGATTTTTGGAAGAATTTTTTTTTTTGGGATTTAGACCTCGATTTGGGGTCGGATTCCAAAACTAATTACATATTTGGGCTCGGGGTTGAATGAATTTTGGTCCGAATCTCAAATTTTGACCAAGCGGGTCGGGGGTCGGTTTTTGACTTTTTCGAGAAAATATTGGAAGACTTATAATTATGTATTGTAATTGATTTCTTTAGCGATATTTGATGTTATTAGGTTAATTATGAATAGATACGAGTGATTCGGAGGTGGAAACTAGAGGAAAAGCGATAATTAGGCATTGAGTGGCCTGCGGATCGAGGTAAGTGTTGTGTCTAACTATGACTCGAGGGGTTAGCGATCCCCGACTTAATTGCTATGTGAAAATCCATGTGTGTGGCGTATAGGTGAGGTAACAAGTACATATGCGCCGCTAATTTATTTGTTTTTGGCTGTACCCTTCCCGTTCTTAATATATTGTTCCCTACCTTAAATGCTACCTGTTTTTATTGAGATCTCCGTGTTTAGTTACTTCTTGTCGATTATTGCTTTCGTTGTTAAAGTATTGGATATTACGTGATTTCAGGGATTCATATTATTGTTTTGGGCTGGATATCAGTGTTTATTAGTATATTTTGGATTGGTCTCGCTGAGTAACATAATTTGGGTGAAGTTTTATAATTTTACCATTTACCGTTTGTTTTGGTTGAGGTTAAATACCATGAGGAGCTTTGAGCCAAATTGTAAAATTTCTGTTCTTATTGTGTGACTGGTACTGATATGGTGGGATCAGCTTGCGCGCTACAACATGAGGAATAATGGTGATATATTGAGGAGGAATAAATGTAATTGTCTGATGGAATCGGATTGTGCGCCACAACGAGAGGAATAAGGGTGATATATTGAGGAGTAATAATGGTGGATTGTTATTTTACGGTGGGATTGGGTTGCACGCCGCAATAGGAGGAATAATGGTGGATTTATATGAAGTAATAAGGGTGAATGTTCATATTGTTACTTATTATATGGTGGGATCGGGATGCGCGCCGCATCCGTTTATTGTTTATATATCCTTATTCTGTTGTGAATTTGTTCTGTAATTTTGTATCTCACCTAAGGATTGGTTACACCTGGGTACTGATAAGATATTGGACTTCCGTATTCATTTTTGCTGCAAGTTACTATTTCATTTTGTCCCGTACTTCTTTTTTTTTACTTTATTATATACTGTATGCAGTTTATATTGTAATTGCCCCGCCGTAGCCTCGTCACTACCTCATCGAGGTTAGGCTCGGCACTTACCAGTACATGGGTTCAACTGTACTGATACTGTACTCTGCACTTTTTGTGCAGATTTTGGAGATGGTAGTGGCTGATCGAGAGGCCGGTTGCAGGCATTTTATCTAGGAGACCCAAGATGGTCCTGCTGGCGTCCGCAGGCCCTGGCGTCCCCTTCTACATCTCTATATTCCTATTTTTCTTTACTTCCAAAACATATGTAATTTCTTGACCAATATTTGTAGTAATTCATAATATGTTCCTGGATTGTGACACCAGACTCTGGCTAGTAGCTATGGTATTGTGAATAGACAAAAGGTTATTTACGTATTTTCGCATTTATTTTTACTTGATTTAGTCTGTTAAATTTTAATCTATGAAATGTAAAGGAAAAAAATTAATTGGCTTGCCTAGCAAATGCGATGTTACGCGCCAATACGGTCCCGATAATGAAAAATTCAGATCATGACAATTACAAATTGTTAGAAGTACAAATATGAAGCAAAACTCCCTAATTGACTTTCATTACTTTTTTTTTTCCTTCTCTCTACCCAAAAGTGCATTATAATATAATCTATGGGTTTGCGTGAAACTCAATAACTTCTGGCTAGATTCTATGTATTAAGGAATGACTACGTGTATATATAAACATTTAAATATGAACTCAATTATCATTATATATAAACTAGAGTTCTATATAAAAATCCATAACTTCAAATTCTAGATATGTCTCAATCTCTTCCTACATTTTTTTTTGGGTAGCCTTTTGGGTACCCTTAAATTCTAAAAAAAACTTAAGTTTCTTCCACTAAATTTAGGTAACTCTAAACCTATATTTCATTAATTAGTAATTTAGATATTACTAATTACTAATAATGGAAAATGATCAATCATGAGTAATATTAAAATGGAAAAGGGTCAGGGTGATAAGTAATAGCCATAGATTCTCATGGTAGAAAAAGTATAACTGAAATTTCCTCCTCAGCTCCAAGATGCTATAGATGTTAAGAAAACAAATGCAAATGTGTTGCAATCACCACTGCACCTTTTTTTCCCCGCTCTCTATTCCTTTTCAGATCAAAACTCTTCCCCACTTTTCTTCCAGTTTTTCAGGTAAGCATTTGAAGAATTTTATTTCTTTTTTCTGCTCTGCATTTTGTGCTGAATGATTAAAAAGAAACACATTTTCTACGTTACAAGGTAGAAAGAAAAATAAAATTAGATAATCCTAATTATGTTCGTCCAGGAATTCGCATGCTAATTAAATTAGATCCATTCTTGTACGTTTGAAAATTCATTTCCGTTTGCGCATTTTTCTGTTGATTTAATTATTGAATCCTCGCTTTCAAACATTTTCTTTCTAATGTTAATGCATCAAATCCGAATGTGCAAGGGTCTTTGATTATGGGTTGAAAATTAATACTGTATTTGTTAAAATCTTAATAATCTTTTACATATATATTAGTGTTCCGTGCCAAAAGTACTAGTTCAGTTGAATCGAGTAAATATGTCTGCATCCGCTTCTGCCTCTTTTAACAGTTTTCACAGAACAAAGATGTTGTTTTAGGTATATGATGTAAGAATTAAGCATGCATGAAAATTGTTTTATTTGATGCTAAGAATGTTGGATGCTAAGAAAGTTCTGTTTATTTCTGAATTTAAGACGTCTAAATATGCGTTTCCTCATGGCTATTGCAGATGCTGAGTGTCCCTTGTTTCAGATGGAGCGGCCATTTTGATGCCAGCAGTTAATCATAGCAGGGTAGGGATAACGTCTGCGTACATTTCAGTTGTTGGAATTTACTAGGTTTGTTGTTGTTGTAGTGCATCTTAAGCAGTACATCCCCTTGAAATTATGGAAGCAGAATTGGCGAAACAACGTTTGAAGGATTCCATGAAGGCTTTTCAGAGTCATATTGATCCTGAAAAAGAAGAACAATTAAAATGCATAAAATTAGGTAATTGTTCCATTTCATAATAGTCTCAGTCCTTTGAATATTATAGGAGATTGTGGATATTAGTGAAATAATGGATGGCCGACGGTACACAGTAACTTGTTCATCATGTCATAGGTTCGAGCCGTGGAAACAGCCTCTTGCAGAAATATAGGGTAAGGTTGCAGACAATAGACCCTTGTGGTCCGGCCATTCACATAGCGAAAACTTAGTGCACTGGGCTGCAAATAACACTTCTACTTTTTATCTGCCTTCTTAAGTCCTAACTTGAGGAGTTTGTTGTTTATTGCAGAGATTGAAAGCAAAGTAAAAAGGATTGTAAAGCTGAGCAAGAGTATAAACAAAGGAAGTAGAGAAGGGAACTTAAGGAGAAGATCAGAACTTCTCCAACTTGTCGATGATTTTCACAAACAATACAAGTCCCTCTATGCTATGTATGAAAATCTGAGAGGGGAAATAAAGAAAAAACTTTGTGCCACAAACAACGATGATGCTGGATCGTCGTCTTCTTCAGTTTCAGATTCAGAAGCATATCATTCCCCTTGGCAATTCGCTGGCGAAGGCAGCTCATACTTTTCCAATGCTGCAAATTTGGAAACTGCAAGTTTGGATTTGGATTCATTACCTGATTCACCAATATCTTCTGGCCAAGAAGCGGAGTCTGGAGAATTTTTCAAGGAGCCGAGCAATCAAGGCAAAGAGATAGAAAATAGCATGACGCAGAAGTTGGTAAATGAGTCTGCTTGGTTAAAGGAGAGAGTAACAGAAAAAGAAGAAGAAATCTTGTCTCTTACCAAGAAATATGAGGTTCATGAGAGCGAGAGGTTGGCTCAGATGAAGAAGTTAGAGGATCAAATTGATAAAATGAAGCTTGAACTTCAAACCTCAAGTGTACACAAGAAACAACTTGAAGAGCAGATTATGTGCAAGTCGAACGATATTAAACAACTAGAAGAAAGTAATACAGGGTTGCAAGCTCATGTCCAAGAATTGAAAGCAGCGTTTAGAAAGAAAGAAGATCAATTTTCTGATATTCTCACAAAGTTTGAGGAAAATCAGATCAACTCAAAGTCTAAAATTGATGATTTGATGACACAAGCAAATAGTCTGCAGCAAGAGTTAGACTCTTTACATACTGAAAGAAATGAACTAAAACATAAGTTGTTTTCACAAGAAGAGCTCAAGTCCTTAAACAGTACAAAATACGAGTTGGAGTTATCACTGGAAAAGAAGAGTCACGAGGCAGCTGTCCAAGTTAAGGATTTAACCGAAAAGGTTAAGTTTCAGCAGCAGGAGTTGGAAACATCGAGACATTGTAAATCAGCACTAGAGTTGACACTCAAAGAAAAGACTGAAGAACTATTGGAATGTCATCTCCAGATTAAAAAATTGAAAGAGAAACTAACAAGCGCCACTTTGGTTGAGAACGAAACATTAAAAGAGAAGGAAGGCTTAAACGTACAGATAAAAGACTTGAAATTGGAGATAGATTCACTCTGCAGCCAAAAGAGTGACTTGGAAAAGGAAATAAGGGATATTAACCGAGAAGCTTATCGTTCAAAGTTAGAAAAAGAGGAGCTAAGTGATAAGATGACAGAGTTAGAAGCCAAACTACTAGAGAAGAAAGAAGAGCTCTCAACTCTTCAAAAGAAACATGAGGCCTACGCGAATGATATGTCCAGTCAGAACGCATCTTTGGCAGCACGAAATAGCACGCTTCAACAGCAGCTGCTAAATGGGGAAACTGAAAAAATTCATTTACAGTCGCAGCTTGAGAAAGAGAAACATGAGTCCTTTCATAGCCTTAATGAAATGGGAAAGAGAAACGCTGAACTGACAACGAAGATCACAGATCAGGAGAAGTCACTAAGAGAAAATGAAGATACTATTAACAAATTGAACGAGGAACATAAGCAAATGAAGACCAGATTAGAAGAATCCAAATCCAATTTGCAAAATGCTGAAAGGAAAATAGAAGAAATGACAGAAGAACTGCGGAAGAAGTTTGAAGACGGTTTGAGAATCTTGAGTAGAAGGATACGCGTGGCAGAACAAATGCACCTTGAGAACAAGGAGTGGTACCAGAAAACAAGAGACTCATACGAGAAAGAAAATAATGATCTAAAAGAAAAGAATGCAAGTTTGCAATTTGGGATTAGAGGGATTAAGGATATATCATTGACAGCAAACGACACGCTAGCTTCACTAGACACAGTGGCTCTAAAATTTGAGGAGTGTACAGCTCATTTCTTTAATAGAATATCCAAGGTATCATGTGAGCTGAAATTTGTAAAAGATTGGGTTATGAGGAAAAATAAAGCGATAGTACATGTCCAAGATGATCTAGATTGCTTACTTGCACAGCTGGATGATAAGGAGGCAGAGATATTAGTGTATAGAGAGAAAGTTTGGAAGTCAGACAATAAGGTTAGAGAATTGGAGAAAATGATAAAGGAGAAAGACGACGGGATGTTAGCTCTCAAGGAAGAAAAGAGGGAAGCCATTCGACAACTATGTATATGGATTGATTACCATCGAAGTCGCTCTGATTATTACCAGAAATCACTTTCTGTCTTTGGCAGTAGAAGGAATCTTTAGGATTCTTCTTCATCACTTATATCATCAATATCTCTAGGCATATATAGTTGTATGATGAAAAGCCACCACTCTTCTTTTTTTTTGTTTCTTATAACAACAATATTAGATTTTGAAAAGACATGCAGACAGCACTTATCAATCATCATATTCACATAATGACAACTTCTTTCTTCTTGTTGGCCTGCTTAGAATTTGTATGTGGACACGTCTTCTGGCGAAAAAGAATATCCCATTCGCACAATGTACAAAACCAACCATCAGAGCACTCAGAATCACAAGCGCAACTCACATCATTTGGATGAGAAACTAGTTTTCTTTCTAAGCCTCTAATGTCATGATTCCTGCTGTCTCTCCAAGCAATTGCTTTTGTTACTGAGAACGATGCAAGATCATGACTAAAATCAATTTATAAGGGAATACATTAATTAGAACTACCTATATATATATGATACACACCTAATACAGATTTAGAGAGCAAGCGATACAAAAACATATACCCGGTATATTCCCCATAAGTGACGCTCGGGGAGGGTAGTATGTACACAGTCCTTACCCCTACCTTGTGAAGATAGAGAGGCCATTTCCGAAACACCCTCGGCTCAATACAACAAAATCACAGCAGTTAAGAAAGGGAACTACGACAAATGAAATAGTAACAACAACCAGAAAAATTAAACGAAGCAAAGAGAACCTCATGTAAAAGAATATCGATCTAAAACTAAGGAACACAATGATAACACTAGTACTACAACTAGGGAAGGAAGTACAAGTGTGGAAAGGAAATAAACACGACTTGTAAAGGAAATAAACTCGAATTGTAACTAACTTATAACCCTAATCTTCGACCTCCACACCCTCCTGTCAAGGGTCATACAGTCAATAACCAGAAGTCATCACGAGGAAAACCGTGAACAAATGAGCAAATTTCTTAGCCATATGAAACAATATTATTTACAAAAATTGAAGATAATATAAATGTTCTTATGACTACTCTAGCAGCTCCCACACTTGATGTCACGACCGAAAATCCACTAAGGGTTGTGATAGCGTCGGACACCGCTGTCAGGCAAGCCAACCAAAATACTTAATTAAATTCTTGTTTTAAACATTTCCAAAATCACCTCTTTTATACGTTTAAACAATACATAGTAAATTCCTCGGAATAAATAATGAAATATTTAACAACTTTTAAATTTTCTGAATAAACCCAAAGAAATCCCCAGAACCCGGTGTCACAAGTGCATAAGCTACTTCTAAGAAACAATACAATACCACATCTGTCCGGAATACAAATTGGATAGAAAGTAAATACAATACACTGAAAGAGACTATACTAGCTGCGGGTCGCCTCGAGTAATGCAGCTCACCTAGTCCCCGTATCATCCATGCTGCTACGCCCAATAGGCCACTATAAGTACATGTGCCTGTGCAACAAAAATACACAGCAAGTGTAGCATGAGTGTTTTCATATACTCAGTAAGTATCTCGTCTAATCTCGAAGAAGTAAAGACCAGAGGTCGACTTCGACACTTATTAGTGGTCCAATAATGATATTATCAATAATACATTAAATCGTGGATTTTTATAAACATGATTGTAATTCAACGGAATGAAGTAAGTAAATAATTCTTTCTTTTATAGGAAATTATCAAATTTATTTAAGTCCTTTATACAAATATTCTCAAGCCAGGAAGTGGCAATAACAACTTTAATAAGTTCAAGGTAAGCAATACAAGCATGCGCAACTCATGTCGAGGTCGTGCAGCCTGACCCAATATAAATGTAAAATGTGCACTACCGAGGGTCAAACGTCGCTAACCATAGATGCATCTATTACCCCGCTCGCGAATCATACATGCGACGCGGTCAAATTTAAATAAACAATCATCATGCTCGCGAACCTTACATGCGATGCATGTACACATAGAAATACATGCTCAAACAGCAAATTAAGAATTTATCAGGGAACATTTTTCCAAATGAAAGCCAATTCTCTTTTAACGATTTAACAAAATGAAGTTTCATCCTTTTAGAAATTCATTTTCCAATTCGATAGGATTTAAGCAATTCAAACTATCAATAACATTACAAATATTCCAAATATAGCATGCTTTTGGGTCCTAGATTACCCGGACAATAACATAATAAGTAGCTACGTACGGACTCTCGTCACCCCGTGCGTACGTAGCCCCCTTCAAATAGGAGCACATAACCAATTAATTCACCTACGGGGACAATTCCCTCTTACAAGGTTAGAAAGGAGATTCACCTTGCTCCGAAGATCTATAACCGGCATTCCACGCCCTTCCGAAGACTCGAATCGATGCTAAATGCTCCAAAGCTAGCCAATAATTATGCAATTCCATTAATATATGCCCAATTAACAATCCAATTTATAAAAATTCCTAACCCCGATCGAAAAGTTGAAAAAATTGCCCTCGGGGCCACGTGCCCGGATTCTTAAATTTTTTGAAGATAAAGTTTACCCATAGCCTCACGAACTCAAATGTATAGTTGGCTCTCAATTTCATGTCCAAAATTGTGGTCAAAATCCAATAATAAATATTTGCTAGGTTTTCTTCAAAATCCCAAAATAATTTACATGATTTTTCATGTTAAATTCTATATATATAATCCAAGTAATTAACTTGCAATAGGTGGGAATCACTTACCTTTACATGGATGATGAAAATGGAGCTCCACAATCGCTCCTAGGTCGCCTCCCATGGAGGAAATGAGATTAAATGAGTCAAACTCATTTCTTTACACACATACACTGCCCATACGACTCTTCATCACATTCGCGGGACCCCCGCCTCGTTCGCGAAGAAGAAAATAGCCAAAAACTATTCTCGAAACACTTCTCAGATAGCTTCTAGTTTAATGGTCATACCTTTTTGTACAAAACTCTAAATGATAAATGGTTTAATGTTTTAAAAACTAGATACCAATATCTACAACTTTCATGTTTTGGTCATCTACCAATTCCTTATAGATTTTAAGATATAAGCTGACAAAGTCAGCCCTATGCAACACAATTTCTTCTTCATCTTCCCAGACAGCCTATAGTATACCAGCCATAACTTTTCGTACACAAATCCAAATGCTAAATGGTTTACTTTTCTGAAAAGTAGACACAGACACAGAGGGCTACAATTTCATTTTTGGATTATCACCAAATTCCTTATAGATTATAAGATATGAGTGTCAGAAGTCAGACTTGTGCTTCGCGAACGCGAAGAACAGAGTCCCTAAAGCAATATCCTTCTTCGCGAACGCGAAGAACAACACCAGACACCAGCATCAGCTATTGCAAAAAATGCCGAAATGATCCGAAACCACCCCGTAATAACCCGAGGCCCTCGGAGCCCTGTCCAATCAAACAAACTAGTCCTACAATACATTACGGACTTGATCGAGGCCTCAAATCATATCAAACAATGCTAAAACCATGAATCACACTCCAATTCAAGCTTTATGAACTTTGAAATTTCAAACTTCTATATTCGATGCCGAAACACGTTAAATCACGTTCGATTGACCTCAAATTTTTCACAAAGTCATATTCGACATTACGGACATGCTCCAACTTCCAGAATCGGAATCCGACCCCAATATCAAAAAGTCCACTTCTGGTCAAACTTCTTAAAAACCTCAAATTTCTATCTTTAGCTAAATGACTTCAAAATGACCTACGGACCTCCGAATTCACTTCCGATCATGCTCCCAACTCCAGAATCACCATACGGAGCTACTCTCAGACTCAGAATCCCAAACTTACATCGATAACACTGAAATGCACTTCAACCCAAATTTATGAAATTTCTTCCAAAATGCTAACTTCCACAATAGGTGCCAAAACGCTCCCGGGTCATCCAAAACCCGACCCGGACATACGCCCAAGTCTGAAATCATCATACGAACCTACTGGAACCTTCAAATCCCCATTCCGAGGTCTTTTACTCAAAAATCCAATCTTTGTCAATTCTTTCAACTTAAAGTTTCCAAAATGAGAATTCTCTTTTCAAATCAACCCAGAACTTCCCGAAATTCAATTCCGACCATGCGTACACGTTATAATACCTGAAAAAAGTTACTCATGGCCTCAAATTACTGAACGACGCGCTAGAGCTCAAAACGACCGGTTGGGTCATTACATTCTCTCCCACTTAAACATACCTTCGTCCTCGAACGTGCTAAGAACTACGCTGGAGTTGTCCGAAATTACTATTTAACACCTCGTGCACCTACCCGTGCTACTACAACCTAGTTGAGCACATTAGCTTGATCAATTCTGAAGATATTCCCTTTTATTCAAGAAAATAAGCTCAGAGCCCAATTCCGACATCCAGAATTCTCTACCAAGCATGCTTCCAATATATGAACATCGTATCAATAACTACACGCAGCACCAAAATATGACTGCATACTTTAGCTGAATTCACACCTTGCACCATTTTACTCACAAAACCACAATAACATTCTCTGATCAAATTAGTCTAAATCCCACGAATCTGATGCTCACAGTGCACCTCATGATATATATAATTCTTGCTCTAACTCTTATAATGCCGCCATAACAAAAGAGATGTGTAGAAATTCATAACCACTGCCGAATAAACAATTCATTGGGTCTATACTCCCAACAGGAACTTTCACCTCATTCTGAACCAAATAATGGTCTTTGCTTCTTAATATACTTCATATAATTAGATTGCAATGATCCTAAATCCAATGATCTCGTCTCACCCGGTACGAACTGCTCAGGCAATAAGCCACCCCGTACATGATCAAAGTCTCATATGATGCCATAATGTGCAGATAGTCTACCAATTCAAACGCAATGAAAATGGAAAACAAACTCTGAAAAGGAAATCGAATTGCCCCGCTCGCGAATCATACATGCGACGCGGTCAACATAATTGAACTGACACCCTGCTCGCGAATCATACATGCGACACGGGCACATAGCTAATATGAGTCTTCCTAAGAAAACAAACACATAAAAATAGATATAGGGCACTGTACTCAACATCATACTGTTGCGGCACGCAACCTGCTCCAAACACCGTAACCATGGCAGCGTGCCACCCGATCCACACATAAAATTCACATAATGAGGTGCCCACCGAGCTAGATTGCTCATTACAAAAGGATACTGAATATCTGTCACAAGCATGCTAAGTACATAATACCATCCCCGGGGTGACATATAGCGCTATAAGCAATAAAACTCAAGCACAACTGAGGTGCGATATACGATCTGAATCTCAAGATCTATTTTGCTCATATAACTTCATCCCTACATGGAACCTCAACAAATAAGCAATTCACCAAGCCGTCTCACAACTCACACTGTGCAATATATCATTACGTGAAATAACTGACGATGAAATTACACCCTGACTGCTCTTCCATAAGGAGCCGCATTACTAAAATGAACACATCTGGCCTGATATAGAGCCCATATTCACATTTAAATCCATCCGCAGATCTCAGGCTGATTCCGATCGCACTGAACTAGGTTAATAACCTTTCAAAGGTCCATAATAACTCCCCTTTTTCTCATAACACATAAGGACAACCATCATAACCGAAATAATCATCCACAGTCCACAACTTAATAAATCAAGTGCCCTCCAGGCATCAACTCCCAAATCAACGATATCACCATGATCCTCATACTTGGTTTAAATCTTCAACCAATCAAGTGACTACATGCCACACTTATACAACCTTCCCGTGGTCCACACTCCTACAACCTTCCGAAACGAATAACAGGTCCATACATCCAAACCACCAGCCGCACTAGCATTGAAAAACGATCAAAAGTCCTTAACCAGGATGCAAAGCCTCTTTCACAAAATACCGATCTCAAGTGACGCCGAAGACAATACCAACTTGCTTTAAACATCTAAACCCCTTTCCTGTTCATCCGAGCTCGTGACATCCTTGTTAACGTTGAACTGCAACCTTGATCCTTACTTCAAATTCCATAGCACTCACTACACCCCGACATACCAATATACGGTAGAACACGATTTTTATCATAACTCCGAACCACTAATAGGTTAACACTTCATCATATATGAACTTTTCACTTGACTCACTTTAGGAGAACTATGGCAACACATAAGGTGAATTCTCAAAACCGTAGAATATGCAAATCTCTAAGTAGTGGTCCAAGAGACCATAGCCCTTTCCATGATCTGCCTACACATAACAGGCCATAACACTAGAATACTTCTGAATAACATCAATTACAGCGGCCGACAAGCCTCACACGTACCGTCACAATTCACATGCATAACTTGATCACGCTGATGGAACTGATCACTACCACCAATATGCCTATTCAACTATGGCTAGCCAATCTATTTTCTTCCAATTTATCTTTGATTGCCTTAGAAATAATAATAACTCCATTCAACACGTAACACACTCCATCCGCACTCATCTCGGATGACCTTGAATCAAGAGACCAGGCTGTCTCAAATCGCACGAACCATTTTACACCTCCTAAATGCTACGCTGCAAGTCAAAACATCATAGAACATTCTGGGCATTTTCTCATAAGTTGGTACAAATCTTGATTCTTAAGCATACCTATAGGCTCGAAATCATTGGGCAACATACTTTACCCCTTTGAATCCACTAGGACTGTTGTTGAGAGCCACCCGCTCTGACTTGGCCCCGAATATGATCAACTCCGTGAATCTTCTAGCACATGAATACTCTCTCGACGAAGCACCCTGTAGAATCACTTCCCTTGAAACCCGCATCCATACAAGGCATAAATCCTGAATCCTTCCCCAAGTCTGAACATGAGCCAATAAGGCCAACCATAGCACCCCTTTAACAATTCTTTTACTCAAATTACGACTTATGATCCTTTCTAGTATCTGAAATAACCCATCAATATGCTAATAACCAGAAACCTCGCAAGTAGTTAACTATGCAACCCATTCATAGGCGGTGAGACTCTCTCACTTAACTTGAAGCCATTTATTATACAACTCTGGAATTCACCAGGATTCTTTAACTCTTATTGACATAACCTTGTGCAATCAGCCGCCAAAATTCTCGAAATCTTCTGTAAAAACCCCCTTTTATACTCCGAATAATCAACCACATTCACACGATCAATTTCTTTACAGTACAAGTCCATTCACTCCTCGTGGACACCAATTGAAGGTGCGAAAACATCCTTCCAATTCAAAGTTAGGTTGTACCTTCTTCATCTCAAGCAGCTCCCTTCCGTTATATCAAATCTCCTACCGCTTAATAGTCCATGCTTCAAATTAATCCGTAGGCCCCAATCATCAAACATTAAAATTCCCAAGTCACTCCAAACTCTGTTTAAGGTGCGTGGTCATCCTACCACAAGCCCATATGCAACTCCACCACTCTCCCACCTTGGCAAAACTCACCCCTTTAGCCGACTACTTGACCTTCGCTTCTTATACCTGAACTTCTAGAAGTTTTAAGCACCGCTTGACACTTCTCATATGTCCTGCCTCATTCTATGCTGCTCCACTGATGCCTTAGATCAAAACCCATCTCGATAGCACCCGAACCAACAGACCGTTATTAACTTTACACCTTTTCGAGGATTATCTTTCCCGCCGTTGACATTAGAAACACCGATTACATCCTGAATCACCGCACCCCGCGATCACCGACAGTCGCTTCTTCAATACTGTCTCACAATATCATGCTTCAAAAGCAAATTGTAGAAGATCATAACACTAGCGAACTTAGTACATTCAATAGGGACAATGACACCTCATCATAGAAGAAAACTCCACCACGCTCGCAATTACCAAGTCTCATTACTCCATCGACCCAAATTTGCACATTCTTAGTCCGATTTCCTTTCTCCCGTCGGAAGTAAAATACTGAATCTTTGAATCATGCACCGAGTAAACCTCCCTTCAATCCATTCGCTGCCCCGACACGTAGGCAAACATCCTACCATCATATTAATATTGCGGAACAATCGTTCATAAACATCAAAATACACCCGAGGCCCCCGGGGGCCATCCAATAACACAAACCTATCCCATAACACATTGCGGACTTGCTCGAGTCCTCAAATAATATCAAACAACACTAAAACCATGAATCACACTCCAATTAAAATTTTATGAACTTCGAAATTTCAAACTTCTATATTCGATGCCAAAACTTATTAAATCACTTCCGATTCACCTCAAATTTTGCATACAAGTCATATTCGACATTACGAACCTGCTCTAACTTCCGGAATCGGAATCCGACTCCAATATCAAAAAGTCCACTTCCGATCAAACTTCTAAAAACCTTCAAATTTCTATCTTTGGTCAAATGACTTCAAAATGACCTACGGACCTCCGATGTGCTCCCAACTCCAGAATCACCATACGGAGCTACTCTCAGACTCGGAATCCAAAACGAATATCGATAACACTGAAATGCACTTCAACCGAAACTTATGAAATTTCTTCCAAAATGCTAACTTCCAAAATAGGCGCCAAAATGCTCCCAGGTCATCCAAAACCCGATTCGGACATACGCCCAAGTTTGAAATCATCATACGATCCTACTGAAACCTTCAGATCCCTATTCCGAGGTGGCTTACTCAAAAATCATATCTTAGTCAATTCTTTCAACTTAAAGCTTCCGAAATGAGAATTCTCTTTACAAATCAACTCCGAACTTTCTGAAATTCAATTCCGACCATGCATACAAGTTAAAATACCTGAAGTAAAGCTGCTCATGGCCTCAAACTGCTGAACGACGCGCTAGTGCTCAAAATGACCGATTGGGTCATTGCATTCTCTCCCACTTAAACATACGTTCGTCCTCGAACATGCTAAGAACTGCGCTGGAGTTGTGCGAAATCACTATTTAACACATCGTGCACCTAACCGTGCTACTAAAACCTAGTTGAGCATATTAGCTCGATCAATTCTAAAGATATTCCCTTTTATTCATCCAGAAGAAAATAAGCTCAGAGCCCAATTCCAACATCCAGAATTCTCTGCCAGGCCTGCTTCCAATATATGAACATCGTATCAATAACTACACGCAACACCAAAATATGACTGCATACTTTAGCTAAATTGACACTTTGCACCACTTTACTCACAAGACCACAATAACATTCTCTAATCAAATTAGTCTAAATTCCACTAATCTGATGCTCATAGTACACCTCATGATATATATAAGTCTTGCTCTAACTCTTACAATACCGCCATAACGGAGGAGATGTGTAGAAATTCATAACCACTACCGAATCAATAATTCATTAGGTCTATACTCCCGACAGGAACTTTCACCTCATTCTGAACCAAATAATGGTCTTTGCTTCTTAATATACTTCATATAATCAGATTTTAATGATCTTAAATCCAATGATCTCGTCTCACCCAGTACGAACTGCTCAGGCTATAAGCCACCCGGACATGATCAAAGTCTCATATGATGCCATAATGTGCCGATAGTCTACCAATTCGAACGCAATGAAAATGGAAAACAAACTCTGAAAAAGAAATCCAATTGCCCCGCTCATGAATCATACATGCGACGCGGTTAACATAATTGAACTATCACCCTACTCGCGAATCATACATGCGACATGGGCACACAGCTAATATGAGTCTTCCTCGAAAACAAAACACATAAAAACAGATATACGGAACTGTACTCAATATTATACAGTTGCAGCACGCAACCTGCTCCAAACAACGTCCCCATGGAGGCGTGCCACCCGATCTACACATAAAATTCGCATAATGAGGTGCCCACCGAGCTAGATTGCTCATTAAAATAAGATACCGAATATCGATCACAAGCACGCTAAGTATATAATACCATCCATGGGGCGACATATAGCGCTATAAGCTACAAAACTCAAGCACAACTGAGGTGCGATATACGATCTGAATCTCAAGAGCCATTTTGCACATATAACATCATCTCCACGCGGAACCTCAACTCATAAGCAATTCACCAAGTCATCTCACAACTTACACGGCGCAATATATCATTATGTGAAATAACTGACGACAAAATAACCTTGACTGCTCTTCCATAAGGAGCGCATTACTAAAATAAACACATCTGGCATGATATAGAGCCTATATTCACATTTAAATCCATCCGCAGACCTCAGGCTGATTCCGATCGCACTGAACTAGGCTAATAACCTTTCAAAGGTCCATCAGAACTCCCTTTTTTCTCATAACATATAAGGACAACCATCATAACCGGAATAATCATCCACAGTCCACAACTTAATAAATCAAGCGCCCTCCAAGCATCAACTCCCAAATCAACGATATCACCACGATCTTCATACTTGGTTTAACTCTTCAACCAATCATGTGACTACATGCCACACTTGTACAACCTTCCCGTGGGGCACACTCCCACAACCTTCTGAATTAAATAACAGGTCCATACATCCAAACCACCGGCCGCACTAATGCTGAAAAGCGATAAAAACATCCTTAACCATGAAGCAAAGCCTCTTTCACAAAACTCCGATCTCAGGTGACGCCGAAGACAATACCAACTTACTTTAAACATCTAAACCCCTTTCCTGCTCATTCGAGCTCGTGACATCCTTGTTAACACTGAACTGCAACCTTGATCCTTACTTCAAATTCCATATCACTAACTGCACCCCGACATACCAATATACGATAGAACACAATTTTCATCATAACTCCGGAACCACTGATAGATTAATAGTTTATCATATAAGAAATTTTCACTTGACTCACTTCAGGAGAACCACGGAAACACACAAGGTAAATTCTCATAACCATAGAAAGTGAAAAGCTCTAAGTAGTGGTCTAAGCCACGATAGCCCCTTCCAGGATCTGCCTACACATAACATGCCATAACACTAGAATACTTTTGAATAACATCAATTACAGCGGCCGACAAGCCTCACACGTACCGTCACAATTCACTTGCATAACTTGATCACGCTGAAGTAACTGATCACTACCACCAATATGCCAATTCAAATATGGCTTGCCAACCTATCTTCTTCCAATTAATTTTTGATTGCCTTAGAAATAATAATAACTCCATTCAACACATAACACACTACATCCGCACTCATCCCGAGTGACCTTGGATCACGAGACCAGGCTGTCTCAAATCCCACAAACCATTTCACACCTCGCTAATGCTACACTGCAACTTCTGCAAGTCAAAACATCATAGAACATTCTAGGCATTTTCTCGTAAGCTGCTACAAAGCTTGATTCTTAACCATACCTATAGGCTCGAAATCATTAGGCACCACACTTTACCCCTTTGAATCCACTAGGACTGTTGTTGAGAGCCACCCACTCTGACTTGGACCCGAATATGATCAACTCCATGAATCTTCTAGCACATGAATATTCTCTCGACGAAGCACCCGACAGAATCACTTCCCTTGAAACCCGCATCCATAAAAGGCATAAATCTAGAATCCTTTCCCAAGTCTGAACATGAGAAAATAAGGCCAACCATAGCACCCCTTTAGCAACTCCTTTGCTCAAATTACCACTTATGTTCCTTTTCCATAGCTAAAATAACCCATCAATATGCTAATAACTAGAAACCTCGCATGTAGTTAACTATGCAACCCAATCATAGGCGGTGGGACTCTCCCACTTAGCTTGAAGCCACTTATTACACAACTCTGGAATTCACCAGGATTCTTTAAATCTTAATGACATAACCTTGTGCAATCAGCCACAAAAATTCTCGAAATATTTTTGTAAAAACCCCTTTTATATGCCGAATTATCAACCAAATTCGCACGATCGATTTCTTTGCGGTACAAGTCCATTCACTCCTCGTGGACGCCAATTGAAGGTGCGACAACATCCTTCCATTTCAAAGTTAGGTTGTACTTTCTTCATCTCAAGCAGCTCTCTTCCTTTATATCAGATCTCCTGCCACATAATAGTCCATGCTTCAAATTAATCCATAGGCCACAATCATCAATCATTAAAATTCCTAAGTCACTACAAGCTCTGCTTATGATACGTGGTCATCCTACCACAAGCCCATATACAACTCCGTCACTCTCCCACCTTGGCGAAACTCACCCCTTTAGCCGACTACTTGACCTTCGCTTCTTATACCTAAACTTCTAGAAGTTTTAAGTGCCGCTTGTCACTTCCCATATCTCCTGCCTCATTCTATGCTGCTCTGCTAATGCCTTAGATGAAAACCCATCTCGATAGCACCCGAACCAATCGACCACTATTAACTTTATACCTTTTCGAGGATTATCTTTCGCGCCGTTGACATTAGAAACACCAATTCCATCTTGAATAACCGCACCCCGCAATCAGTGACAGTCGATTCTTCAATATTATCTGACAATATCCTACTTCAAAAGCAAATTGTAGAAGATCGTAACACCAGCGAACTTAGTACATTCAGTAGGGACAACGACACCTCATCATAGAAGAAAACTCCACCACGCTCGTAATTACCAAGTCTCGTTACTCCATCGACCTAAATTTGCACATTTTTAGTCCGATTGCCTTTCTCCCACCGGAACTAAAATACTAAATCTCTGAATCATGCACTGAGTAATCCTCCCTTCAAGCCATTCACTTTCCTGACACGTAGGCAAACATCCTACCATCATATTAATATTGCGGAACAATCGTTCATAAGCATCAAGGCAACTTTTGCCTAGCCTCAGAGCTATCCGAAGTACCATTACTAAGCTGAAACGACAGAATATCCTTCCATAAGGTGATGATAATAGATAAAACAACCCTGGAGGGAGAAATACCCCGCACCACATTCGTAGTACTATTACAATCCTTTAATACTCGATTTGTAATCAGCGGTTCGCATCGTGTAAGATTGAGTAGGAAGGAAACAAGGGCATAAGCCTCAAGGAATCAAATCGCAGGATGAGGAATTAAGAAGGGAAGTACTCCTAACAGCATTGTAGCCTCCCGAATATAAGTACAAACATCTCTGTACCGATCCGTGAGACTTTACTAGACTTGCTCATGACTCGTAAAACCCGAGGAACCTGGCTCTAATACCATGTTGTAATGATCCAAAATTCACTAAGTGTCGTAATGGCGCCGGACACCGCTGTCAGGCAAGCCAACCAACATACTTAATTAAATTCATGTTTTAAACATTTCCAAAATTCACGTCTTTTATATGTTTAAACAATACATAGTAAATTTCTCTGAATAAATAATGAAACATTTAACAAGTTTTAAATTTTTTGAATAAACCCAAAGACATCCCCAAAACCTGGTGTCACAAGTGCATGAGCTACTTCTAAGAAACAATACAATACCACATCCGTCCGGAATACAAATTGGATAGAAATAAATATTATACACTGAAAGAGGCTATATTATTTACGGGTTACATTGAGTAATGCAGCTCACCTAGTCCCGTGTCATCCATGCTGCTACGCCTAGTAGGCCACTAGAATTACATGTGCCTGTGCAACAAAAATGCACATCAAGTGTAGCATGAGTACGAAAATAACGTGTACTTAGTAAGTATCCCGTCTAATCTCAAAGAAGTAGAAAAGAGAGGTCGACTTCAACACTTACTAGTGGTCCAATAATGATATTATCAATAATACATTAAATCGTGGATTTTTATAAACATGATTGTAATTCAATGGAATGAAGCAAGTAAACAATTATTTATTTTATAGGAAATTTTCAAATTTCTTTAAGTCCTTTATAAAAATATTCTCAAGTCAGAAAGCGGCAATAACAACTTTAATAAGTTCAAGGCAAGTAATTAAAGCATGCGCAACTCATGCCGAGGTCGTACGGCCCGATCCAACATAAATGTAAAATGTGCACTGCAGAAGGTCGAACGACGCAAACCATAGATGCATCTATTACCCCGCTCGTGAACCATACATACGAGGTGGTCAAATTTAATTAAACATTCATCCTGCTCGTGAGCCTTACATGCGACGCATGCACAAATAGAAATACATGCTCAAATAGAAAATTAAGAATTTATCTGAGAACATTTATCCAAATGAAAGCCAATTCTCTTATAACGATTTAAGAAAATAAAGTTTAATCCTTTTAGAAATTTATTTGCCAATTCGATAGGATTTAAGCAATTCAAACTGTCATTAACATCACAAATATTCCAAGTACAACATGCTTTTGGGTCCTAGACTACCCGGACAATAACATAATAAGTAGGTACGCACAGACCCTCGTCACCTCGTGCGTACGTAACCCCCCATATAGGAGCACATAATAAGTTAATTCACCTATGGGGACAATTCCCTCTTACAAGGTTAGAAAGGAGACTAACCTCGCTCTGAAGATCCATAACCGGCATTTCACGCCCTTCCAATGACTCGAATCGATGCTAAATGCTCCAAATCTTGCCAATAATTATGCAATTCCATTAATATATACCCAATTAACAATCCAATTTATAACAAATCCTAACCCCGATCGATAATTTGACAAAATTTCCCTCGAGCCCACGTGCCCGGATTCCTAAATTTTTCGAAGATAAAGTTTACCCATAGCCTTACGAAATCAAATGTATAGTTGGTTCTCAATTTCATGTCCAAAATTCAATAATATAAATTTCCTAGGTTTTCTTCAAAATCCCAAAATTTCTACTAATTTACATGATTTTTCATGTTAAAATCTCGATATAATCCAAGTAATTAACTTGGAATAGGTGGGAATCACTTACCTTGGCATGGACGATGAAAATGGAGCTCCAAAATCGCTCCTAGGTCGGCTTCCATGGAGAAATGAGATTAAATGAGCCAAACCCATTTCATTACACACATACACTACCCGTACAACTCTTCTTTGTATTTGGGACCCCTACCGCATTCGCGAAGATGAAAATTTCCAAAAACTATTTTTGAAACTCTTCTCAGACAGCCTTTAGTATAATGGTCCTAACCTTTTGTAGAAAACTCCAAATGACAAATGGTTTAATGTTTTGAAAATTAGACACTAAGATATACATCTTTCATGTTTTGGTTATCTCCCAATTTCTTATAGATTGTGATATATAAGCTGCTAAAGTCAGCCCTGCGCAACACAATTTCTTCTTTATCTTCCTGGATAGCCTATAGTATAACAGCGATAACTTTTCTTTCACAAATCCAAATGATTCATGGTTTGATTTTATGAAAACTAGACATAAAGGAATACAACTTTCAAAATTGAATCATCTCCAAATTCCTTATAGATTACGAGATATGTACCTCCGAAGTCACACCTGTGCAACAGGGATTTCCTTCTTCGCGAATGCGCAGAACAGAGTCCCTAAAGCAAAATCCTTCGCCGCGAATGTGAGAGGATCCTCATGAATGCAAAGAACAACACTAGACACCAGTATCAGCTATTGCAAAATAGTCCGAAATGATCCCAAACCACCCCGAAACACACCCGAGGCCCCGTCCAATCACACAAACGAGTCCCATAACACATTACGGACTTGCTCAAGGCCTCAAATCATATCAAACAACGCTAAAACCATGAATCACTATCCAATACAAGATTTATGAACTTTGAAATTTCAAACTTCTAAATTCGATGCCGAAACCCGTTAGATCACGTCCGATTGACCTCAAATATTTTACCCAAGTCATTTTCAATATAACGGACCTACTCCAACTTCCGGAATCAGAATCCGACCCAAATATCAAAAACTCCACTTCCGGTCAAACTTGTTAAAAACCTTCAAATTTCTATCTTTAGCCAAATGACTTCAAAATGACTTACTGACCTCCGAATTCACTTCCGATCGTGCTCCCAACTCCAGAATCACCATACGGAGCTACTCTCAAACTCGGAATCCCAAACGGACATCGATAACACTGAAATGCACTTCAACCCAAACTTATGAAATTTCTTCCAAAATGCTAACTTCCACAATAGGCGCCAAAATGCTCCCGGGTCATCCAAAACCCGATTCGGACATACGCCCAAGTTTGAAATTATTATATGAACCTTCTAGAACCTTCAGATCCCGATTCCGAGGTCGTTTACTCAAAAATTCAGTCTTAGTCAATTCTTTCAACTTAAAGCTTCCAAAATGAGAATTCACTTTCCAAATCAACTCCGAACTTCCCAAAATTCAATTCCGACCATGCGTACAAGTTAAAATACCTGAAGTAAAGCTACTCATGGCCTCAAACTACTGAACGACGCGCTAGAGCTCAAAACGACCGGTTGGGTCGTTACATTCTCTCCCAGTTAAACATACATTCGTCCTCGAATGTGCTAAGAACTGCGCTGGAGTTGTCCGAAATTACTATTTAACACCTCGTGCACTTACCGGTGCTACTACAACCTAGTTGAGCACAATAGCTCGATTAATTCTGAAGATATTCCTTTTATTCAAGAAAATAAGCTCAGAGCCCAATTCAAACATCCGGTATTCTCTGCCAAGCCTGCTTCCAATATATGAACATCATATCAATAACTCCATGCAGCACCAAAACATGACTCCATACTTTAGCTGAATTCACACCTTGCACCACTTTACTCCCAAGACTACAATAACATTATCTGATCAAATTAGTCTAAATCCCAAGAATCTGATGCTCACAGTGCACCTCATGATATATATAAGTCTTGCTCTAACACTTGCAATACCGCCATGATGGAAGAGATGTGTAAAAATTCATAACCACTTCCAAATCAACAATTCATTGGGTCTATACTCCCGATAGGAACCTTCACCTCATTCTAAACCAAATAATGGTCTGTGCTTCTTAATATACTTCATATAATCAGATTGCAATGATCCTAAATCCAATAATCTCGTCTTACCCAGTACGAATTGCTCAGGAAATAAGCCACCCAGGACATTATCAAAGTCTCATATGATGCCACAATGTGCCGATAGGCTAACAATTCGAACGCAATGCAAATGGAAAACAAACTCTGAAAAGGAAATCCAATTGCCCCGCTCGCGTATCATACATGCGACGCGGTCAACATAATTGAACTGACACCTCGCTCGCGAATCATACATGCGACGTAGGCGCACAACAAATATGAGTCTTCCTCAGTAAACAAAACACATAAAAACAGATATAGGGAACTATACTCAACATCATACTGTTATGGTGCGCAACCTGCTCAAAATAACGTACCCATGGAGACATGCCACCCGATCCACACGTAAAATTCGCATAATGAGGTGCCCATCGAGTTATATTGCTCATTACAAAAAGATACCGAATATCGATCACAAGCACGCTAAGTACATAATACCATCCTTGGGGCGACATATAGCGCTATAAGCTACAAAACTCAAGCACAACTGAGGTGCGATATACGTTCTGAATCTCAAGAGCTGTTTTGCTCATATAACATCATCTCTACGCGGAAAATTAACACATAAGCAATTCACCAAGCCGTCTCACAACTTACACGGCGCAATATATCATTATGTGAAATGACTGATGATGAAATAACACTATGACTGCTCTTCCATAAGGAGCGCATTACTGAAATGAACACATCTGGCCTGATATAGAGCTCATATTCACATTTAAATCCATCCACAGACCTCAGGCTAATTCCGATCGCACTGAACTAGGCTAATAACCTTTCAAAGGTCCAACATAACTCCCCTTTTTCTCATAACACATAAGGAAAACCATCATAACCGGAATAATCATCCATAGTCCACAACTTAATAAATCAAGTGCCCTTCAGTAATCAACTCCCAAATCAATGATATCACCACGATCTTCATACTTGGTTTAACTCTTCAACCAATCAAGTGACTACATGCCACACTTATACAACCTTCCCGTGGGGCACGCTCCCACAACCTTCCAAAACGATTAACCGGTACGTACATCCAAAGCACCAGCCGCACTAATGCTGAAAAGCGATAAAAATCCTTAACCAGGATGCAAAGCCTCTTTCACAAAACACCGATCTCAGGTGACACCGAAGACAATACCAACTTACTTTAAACATCTAAACCCCTATCCTACTCATCCGAGCTCGTGACATCCTTGTTAACAGTGAACTGCAACCTTGATCCTTACTTCAAATTCCATATCACTAACTGCACCCTGACACACCAATATAAGATAGAACACGATTTTTATCATAACTCCGGAACCACTAATAGATTAACACTTCATTATGTAAGAACTTTTCACTTGACTCACTTCAGGAGAACCATGGCAAAACACAAGGTGAATTCTCATAACCGTAGAATGTGCAAATCTCTAAGTAGTGGTCTAAGCCACCATAGCCCCTTCCAGGATCCACCTACACATAACATTCCATAACATTAGAATACTTCTAAATAACATCAATTACAGCGGCCGACAAGCCTCACACGTACCGTCACAATTCACTTGCATAACTTGATTACGCTGAAGTAACAGATCACTACCACCATATGCCAATTCAACTATGGCTAGCCGATCTATCTTCTTTCAATTTATCTTTGATTGCCGT
Source organism: Nicotiana glauca (assembly GCA_026770625.1). Lineage (NCBI taxonomy): Eukaryota > Viridiplantae > Streptophyta > Magnoliopsida > Solanales > Solanaceae > Nicotiana > Nicotiana glauca. The sequence continues at coordinate 79,215 of MU678136.1, forward strand.
AGAAATAATAATAACTCCATTCAACACATAACACAGTCCATCTGCACTCATCCCGGGTGACCTTGAATCACGAGACTAGGCTGTCTCAAATCCACGAACCATTTCACACCTCCCAAATGCTACACTGCAAGTCAAAACATCATAGAACATTCAGGGCATTTTCTCGTAAGTTGCTTCAAAGCTTGATTCTTAACCATACCTATAGGATCGAAATCATTAGGCACCACACTTTACCTATTGGAATCCACTAGGATTGTTGTTGAGAGCCACCCGCTCTAACTTGGCTCCGAATATGATCAACTCCATGAATCTTCTAGCACATGAATACTCTCTCGACGAAGCACCCGGCAGAATCACTTCCCTTGAAACCCGTATCCATACAAGGCATAAATCCTAAATCCTTCCCCAAGCTTGAACATGAGCCAATACGGCCAACCATAGCACCCTTTTAACAATTTATTTGCTTAAATTAACACTTATGTTCCTTTCCCGTAGCTGAACCAACCCATGAATATGCTAATAACCAGAAACCTCGCAGCTCGTTAACTATGCAATCCTATCATAGGTGGTGGGACTCTCCCACTTAACTTGAAGCCACTTATTACACAACTCTGGAATTCACGAGGATTCTTTAACTCTTATTAACATAACCTTGCGCAATCAGCCACCAAAATTCTCGAAATCTTTCTGTAAAAACCCCTTTTTATACTCCGAATCATCAACCACATACGCACAATCGATTTCTTTGCAGTACAAGTCCATTCATTCCTCGTGGACACCAATTAAAGGTGCGGCAACATCCTTCCAATTCGAAGTTAGGTTGTACCTTCTCATCTCAAGCAGCTCCCTTCCGTTGTATCAAATCTCTTTCCGCATAATAGTCCATTCGTCAAATTAATCCGTAGGCCCTAATAATCAATCATTAAAATTCTCAAGTCACTCCAAACTCTGCTTAAGGTGCATGGTCATCCTACCACAAGCCCATATGCAACTCCGCCACTCTCCCACCTTGATAAAACTCACCCCTTTAGCCGACTACTTGACCTTCGCTTCTTACACCTGAACATCTAGAAGTTTTAAGTGCCGCTTGACACTTCCCATATGTCCTGCCTCATTCTATGCTGCTCCCCTGATGCCTTAGATCAAAACCCATCTCGATAGCACCCAAACCAATAGAACGCTATTAACTTTACACCTTTCTAAGGATTATCTTTCCCGCCATTGACATTAGAAACACCGATTCCATCCTGAATCACCGCACCCCGCGATCTCCGACAGTCGATTCTTCAATACTGTCTCACAATATCCTGCTTCAAAAGCGAATTGTAGAAGATCATAACACCAGTGAACTTAGTACATTCAATAGGGACAACGACACCTCACTATAGAAGAAAATTCCACCACGCTCGCAATTATCAAGTCTCGTTACTCCATTGACCCAAATCTGTACATTCTTAGTCCGATTGCCTTTCCCCCGCCGGAAGTAAAATGCTGAATCCCTAAATTATGCACTGAGTAAATTTTCCTTCAAGCCATTCACTGCCCCGACACATAGGCAAGCATCCTACCATCATATCAATATTGCAGAACAATCGTTCATAAGCATCAAGGAAGCTTTTGCCTAGCCTCAGAGCTCTAAGAAGTACCGCTACTAAGATGAAATGACAAAATATCCTTCCATAAGATGACGATAATAACTCAAACAACCCCGTAGGGAGAAACACCCCGCACCACATTCATAGTACCATTACAATCCTTTAATACTCGATTTGTAATCAGCGGTTCACGTCGCGTATGATTGAATAGGAAGGAAACAAGGGCATAAGCTTCAAGGAATCCAATCACACGATGAGGAGTTAAGAAGGAAAGTACTCCTAACAGCCCTGTAGCCTCCCGAATATAAGTACAGACGTCTACGTACCGATCCGCGAGACTCTACTAGACTTGCTCATGACTCATGAAACCCTAGGAACCTGGCTCTGATACAATGTTGTCATGATAAAAAATGCACTAAGGGTCGTGATGACGCCGGACATCGCTGTCAGCCAAGCCAACTAAAATACTTAATTAAATTCTTGTTTAAACATTTTCAAAATTCACCTCTTTTATACGTTTAAACAATACATAGTAAATTCCTCTGAATAAATAATGAAACATTTAACAACTTTTAAAATTTCTGAATAAACCCAAAGACATCCCCAGAACCCGTTGTCACAAGTGCATGAGCTACTTCTAAGAAACAATACAATATCATATCCGTCCGGAATATAAATTGGATAGAAAGTAAATACAATACACTGAAAGAGACTATAGTAGTTACGGGTAATGCAGCTCACCTAGTCCCTGTATCATCCATGCTGCTACGTCCAGTAGGCCACTAGAAGTACATGTGCATGTGCAATAAAAAAGCACAGCAAGTGTAGCATGAGTACAAAAAAAATATGTACTTAGTAAGTATCTCGTCTAATCTCGAATAAGTAGAGATGAGAGGTTGACTTCGACACTTAATAGTGGTCCAATAATGACATTATCAATAATACACTAAATCGTAGATTTTTATAAACATGATTATAATTCAATGGAATGAAGCAAGTAAACAATTTTTTCTTTTATAGGAAATTTTCAAATTTCTTTAAGTCCTTTATACAAATATTCTCAAGCCAGAAAGCGGCAATAACAACTTTAATAAGTTCAAGACAAGCAATAAAAGCATGCGCAACTCATGCGGAGGTCGTACGCCCCGATCCAGCATAAAGGTAAAATGTGCACTGCCGAGGGTCGAACGGCATGAACCATAGATGCATCTATTACCCTGATCGTGAACCATACATGTGAGGCGGTCAAATTTAAATAAACAATCATCCTGCTCGCGAACCTTACATGCAACACATGTACACATAGAAATACATGTTCAAACGACAAATTAAGAATTTATCGGGGAACATTTATCCAAATAAAAGTCAATTCTCTTTTAACGATTTAAGAAAATGAAGTTTAGTTCTTTTAGAAATTCATTTTCCAATTCGATAGGATTTAAGCAATTCAAACTGTCAATAACATTACAAATATTCCAAGTATACCATGCTTTTAGGTCCTAGACTACCCGGACAATAACATAATAAGTAGCTACGCACAGAGTCTCGTCACCTCGTGCGTACGTAGCACGCCTCAAATAGGAGCATATAACCAGTTAATTTACCTATGGAGACAATTCCCTCTTACAAGTTTATAAAGGAGACTCGTCTCGCGCCCAAGATCCATAACCGGCATTCTACGACCTTCCGAAGACCCGAATCGATGCTAAATGCTTCAAAGCTAGCCAATAATTATGCAATTCCATTAATATATTCCCAATTACTCATTACAATCTAATTTATAACAATTCCTAACCCCGATCGAAAAGTTGACAAAATTACCCTTGGGACCACGTGTCCGAATTCCTAAATTTTTTGAAGATAAAGTTTACCCATAGCCTCATGAACTCAAATATATAGTTGGCTCTCAATTTCATGTCCAAAATCGTGGTCAAAATCCAAGAATATAAATTTCTTAGGTTTTCTTCAAAATTCCAAAATTTCTACTAATTTACATGATTTTCCATGTTAAAATCTAGATATAATGCAAGTAATTAACTTGCAATAGGTGGGAACCACTTATCTTGACATGGATGATGAAAATGGAGCTCCAAAATCACTCCTAGGTCGGCTCCCATGGAGGAAATGAGATTAAATGATACAAACCCATTTCTTTACACACATACACTGCCCATACGACTCTTCTTCGCGTTAGCAAAGAAGAAAATTTCCAAAAACTATTTTCCAAACTCTTCTCATACAACCTCTCGTATAATAGTCATAACTCTTTGTACAAAACTCCAAATGAAAAATGGTTTAATGTGTCGAAACTTAGACACCACTACAACTTTCATCTTTTGGTCATCTCCCAATTCCTTATATATTTTGAGATATAAGCTGCCAAAGTCAGCACTGCGCAACACAATTTCCTCTTCATCTTCCCGGACAGCCTATAGTATACCAGACATAACTTTTCTTACACAAATCCAAGTGCTAAATGGTTTACTTTCTGAAAACTAGACACGAAGAGCTACAACTTTTATTTTAGAATCATCTCCAAATTCCTTATAGATTGCAAGATATGAGCCTTCGAAATCAGACCTGTGCAACAGAGATTTCCTCGCGAAGAACAGAGTCCCAGAAGCAAAATCCTTCTTCCCGAACGCGAGAGGATCCTCGCGAGCGCGAAGAACAACACCAGACACCAGCATTAGCTATTGTAAAACAGCCCGAAATGATCCGAAACCACCCCGAAATACACCTGAGGCCCCCGGCGCCCCGTCCAATCACACAAACCAGTCCCATAACACTTTACGGACTTGCTCGAGGCCTCAAATCATATCAAACAATGCTAAAACCATAATCACACTCACAATTCAAGCTTTATGAACTTTGAAATTTCAAACTTCTACATTCAATGCCAAAACCCATTAAATCACGTCCGATTGACCTCAAATTTTGCACACAAGTCATATTCGACATTACGGACCTGCTCCAACTTCCGGAATCAGAATCCGACCCCAATATCAAAAAGTCCACTTCCGGTCAAACTTCTCAAAAACCTTCAAATTTCTATCTTTAGACAAATGATTTCAAAATGACCTACGGACCTTCGAATTCACTTCCGATCGCGCTCCCAACTCCAGAATCACCATACGGAGCTACTCTCAGACTCGGAATCCCAAAGCAGGCATCGATAACACTGAAATGCACTTCAACCCAAACTTATGAAATTTCTTCCAAAATGCTAACTTCCACAATAGGCGCCAAAACGCTCTCAGGTCATCCAAAGTCCGATCCGGATATATGCAAAGTCCGAAATTATCATACGAACCTACTGGAACCTTCAGATCTCGATTCCGAGGTCGTTTACTCAAAAATCCAATCTTAGTCAATTCTTTCAATTTAAATCTTCCGAAATGAGAATTCTCTTTCCAAATCAACTCCGAACTTCCCGAAATTCAATTCCGACCATGCGTACAAGTTATAATACCTGAAGTAAAGCTGCTCATGGCCTCAAACTGCTGAACGACGCGCTAGAGCTTAAAACGACCGGTTGAATCGTTATACTTGAGTTTTTTAATATCTTGATTAAAATCATAATCAGAAAGAAAATTAATAAAGTTGATATAATATATATCAGAATATTAAAAAAAAAAAAAAAGAAAACCAAACATATTCAATGCGTGATAAATCATAAGTCGGAACTCGGAATCAATATAAATAAATACACACATGTCAGGCACTAAATGCAGTGTTAATATAATGGATTGCAATGTTACGTTAAATCTCACTGTTAGTAGTGAGACTATAAACAAATGTAACAAATGTAACTTATAAACATGAGTTCACGCGTTGTATTATTTTATTTCTTTAATTTAAGGGGTGGTTTGGTTTGAGGTTATAGAGAAAGTGAGCATAGAGTGTTCTGGGCCTTCTGGCTACGGGTTCAGTGAACCCATAGCGTTGGTTCAAATTTTGTATTGGTCTAGAACAATTTATTAATAATTTAATATTTAATACTTAGAACTCAATAACTTAGAATGCTTAAAATTTCGAACATACAAATTTGAAATCCAAGCTCCGCCTCTCATCACAAAATAAAACTTTGTACTGTTTAGGGGTGGATACCTGGTAATTCGGATTGGATTATGAAACTCTAGTTTAGATTTTTTATTGAAATTAGTTTCAGGATACGCGCGTTGCGCGTGTATTTTATATCAATGATTATAAAATTTTAGAAAATTACACGAATATTATTAATTATTTGATAGAGTTATAAAATAAATTTTTAAAAAGCATAAGCTCTTGAAAATAATGTATATCGATGCTATTTAACTAACTTAATAAGGAAGAAAATCCTGTCATACAAAAGTATTCGAAAGCTTAATTTATCGTAACATTGAATACTATGTTTGTACTCTAATATCGTGCAACAATATTATCATTTTGATGGCCTTATAATAAATTCTATTTGTTCAAGTACCTGATATGAAACTTTATATTATTTGGTTTAATTATCATACAAAGAATTTAATTGGATGAATACTATTTAAACCCAGCTAAATATTTTTCTAGTAAGATAATTGTCAAAAAAAGTTAAGGTAAGAAATCAGTACTTCTTATTATTATTTTTCTTTTATCCAACATGAAGTGTATCGTGACGTGCTATAATTCTCAAATATATATATATATATATATATATATATATATATATATATATATATATATGAATGTATGTATTTATGTGCATAAATCGTTGAGATAGTACAATATTTAGTTTTATCTGCATATATATTTTAAAATATTTTTTTCACTTAACTAATTAATATTTATTTGTTGATAGTATTTTAGTGACACAATATTTGGGTTGAAGTAACTGAATCTCATTTAGTCACAAATGATGTTGTTGATACATGTTCTCCTTTATCACTTGAATGGGTTTATCACGCTAGACATTTGACATTGATATTTATCACGAATTTTATAGTTATATCTCAACTAAAGAAAAAAATGTAGTAAAATAATCTTAATTGATTTCAAACTTTTAATTCAAGTAAGAAAAATCTATTAAATAAAATTATATTAATTTTAAGGTCTTAAGATATTAAAAAAAATAAGTAAATGACCCTAGTTATACCGATCTCACACTTAGGAAAATAAGTAAATAGACCCTATTTATTCATCTTAAACTATATTTCTTAATTTTAATATAATGTATAATTAGTATGAAAATAGTTAAAAACAATATTATCCAACTATGATTATATCTTGATTCAACCTTTTATAATCATTAAGCAATTGAGAATAATATACCGTCTGTTTTCATTTATAAATATGACATTATGTTAATACAGTAAAATAATAGAGAAAATATTATACTAAGAAAAAAAAGGAATCTTCATACTATTGTGGAGAAAATGTGCTCCTTTCCATTGTAAAGTAATGTCGGCCTTTATTTTACTTGTCATTAAATAAACGGAAAAGAGCCAAAACTATCCCTATCATTTGCTAAATGGGTTATAATACCCTCCGTCCATCTATCCGTTCAAAAAAATACTATCGGAGCTAGGCAAGCCAAGCAATAAAAACATTCTCTGATAACATCTCAACAATATAAATATAACGAGTCATTTAAATAAAAGCGAAAGTCTTAAAAGCATCGATAACTGAGAACCAAAATGCGGAAATTTAAATACAACTCTACCCAGATCCGGTGTCACTAACTCACGAACTACTAAAGACAAGTCTGAATAAAAGTACATCAATGTTTGTCTCGATACAAGGAAAACAAACTAATAACATGGAAAGGACTCCGGCCTGCGGACGTCAGCTAGGCTACCTCGAATGTCTCTGGACTGAAGTCAGCTCCCGATCAATCCTACTGCTGAGGTCCAAAAGCTGCTCCTGAATCTCTGCAAAAAGATTCACAGAGTGTAGCATCAGCACAACCGACCCCATGTGCTGGTAAGTGCCTGGCCTAACCCCGGCAAAGTAGTGACGAGGCTAGACAGGACCTACCAAAAATAACATGTGCAGATATATATACATGTGCAACGAAATAACAGCAGAAAAATACCAATAAAAACGGGGAGGGGACATGCGTAAGGGAAATACAGATGAAAACAACTTATCAGAAGTAAACACAAACTACATCTGCTCTCATAATCTATATAAGTGGTCGGCGTGCCACATGATCCCATTTCGTAATATATATAAGTGGCCGGCGTGCCACACGATCCTATTTCATAATATATATGTGGTCGGCGTGCCACGCGATCCCATTTTATAATATATAAGTGGTCAGCGTACCACACGATCCCATTTCATAATATATATGTGGTCGGCGTGCCACACAATCCCATTTCATAATATATAAGTGGTCGGCGTGCCACACGATCTCATTTCATAATATATAAGTGGTAGGCGTGCCACACGATCCCATTTTATAATATATAAGTGGTCGGCGTACCACACGATCCTAATTCATAGTATATAATAGTTTCCCGGCAAGGGAGAATACGACTAAGCAGCTAAATTTCCTAGCAAGGGAGCAACAATCATAATTTACACGTCCCGACAAGGGAATAATCATATCTCTTTCTTTTATGTTCATTTCTTACTCTATAATCAAGTCAAAAATCGAGCCAACTCTCCAAGGAGTTTACAAATCATATTTCCTTCTCATTCTCTTCATATCATATAGAAACCACCAATTAACAAGGAAAAGTCACTACCGAATTCCAAATAAGCACGAATAAGGAGCCATGGTTGTGCTAGACACCGGTGTATAGATACTCGTCACCATGCCTATACACCGTACTCAACATTTAGCAATTAACAAATAATACTCTAATTCTATTCCCTCAAGCCAAAGTTAGATCAAACACTTACCTCAAATGCTCCAAAGTCGACTCAAGCCTCTAGTATAGCTTTACCCCTCAAACTCGACTCCAACTCAGTCAAATCTATGAAATAATGACTTTACAATATCAATAATAGCTAAACAAACTAAACCCACTGTATAAATATGAATTTCTAAGCTTTCTTCCCAAAATTCTAAAAATCGACCCTGGGCCCGCTTGGTCGAAATACGAGGTTCGGACCAAATTCATATCGCCCATTCCCCCACGAGCCCGGGTATATAATTTGTTCTCAAATCCGGCCCCAAAACGAGGTCGAAATCAAAGAAAATCAAAAAGCCCTAATCCTACCCATTTCTCCCAATTTTAACCCTAGATTACATGATTTAGGCTTAGGAACTTACTAATTAATGAAGGAAAGTGAAGGAAATGAGTGGGAATTTACTTACCCAAGAAGCTTTGGTGAAGAAGTACTCAAATTTTCGCTCAAGAGCTGTGGGGAAGAAGAACTCGTGTGAAATTTGGGAATAATCCCGACATTGGTATGTTTTTGAACTTTAAAAATCGCTGGGAGAAAATGGCCTTTGCGTTCGCGGGAAAGGAGCCGCGTTCGCAAAGGGTAAGCTGGGTTTGCATCGTGATCGTGTGGAAGGGAATGCGAACGCATAGAAGGAAAAGGCTGGGGTCCTGGGTTTACTCTACGCGAACGCGATGAAGGGTGAGCTGATAATATACGAATGCGAGGACGAGTTCGCGAACGCGATGAAGGAATTACTAGATCG
>MU678136.1:88928-99054 GCA_026770625.1 Nicotiana glauca
CGAAGAAGGGGACTCAGCGGGCATCGCGAACGCGAACGCGGAGAACAAATGGGTGCCTGCAACAGCTGAAGGAAATCTTCAATATTTCTAAGTGGAAAACCATTCCGAACCACCTCCGAATCACTCCCGAGCCCTTGGGGATCTTAGACAAACACACACACTAACTCAATAACATCCTACGAACTTAACCGAGTGATCAAAACGCCAAAATAACATCATAAACGAGGAATCAAACCTCAAAATCATAATTTTTTTCATTCTACTTCATAAACTTCAAAATTTAGATATTTAAGTCCGAAACACGTCAAATGACGTCCGATTTCGACCAAATTTCACAAAAGCTCTTAAACCATATATAAGACTTGTACCGGACGTCAGAACCAAAATACGAGCCCGATACCACAGTCTTTTAATCCATTTTCATTTCCATTTTCCTTAAAAATTTCAGAAAAATAATTTTACAGAAAAATTCTTTTCTCGGGTTCTAGACCTCGAAATTCGACTCCGGGCATATGCCCGAGTCCCATATTTTTCTACGGAACCTCCGGGACCGTCAAATCACGGGTCCGGGTCCGTTTACCAAAAATATTGACCAAAATCAACTTTAATCATTTTAAAGCCACATTTTGAAAAATTTCACAAAATTTAACATATAATCTTACCGGCTACGCGCGTGGACTGTGCACGCAAAATGAGGCAAGTAAAAACGAGGTTTTCAATGCCTCGGAAGCACGGGATGAGAGAGAAAATAGGTGATCACCCCTTTGGGTCGTCACATTCTCCACCTCTAAAACAACCATTCGTCCTCGAGCAGACAAAAGAAAGAAGTACCTGAGTCGGGAAATAGATGAGGATAATGGCTCCACATATCAGACTCAGACTCCCAGGTCGATGCCTCAGGAGGCTGACCTCTCCACTGAACATGCACTGAAGGAAAACTCTTCAACCTCAACTGTCAAACCTGCCGGTCTAGAATAGCTACCGGCTCCTCCTCGTAAGATAGATCCTTCTCCAACTGGACAATATTGAAATCTAACACGTGGGCTGGATCGCTGTGAAACCTCCGAAGCATGGACAGATGAAACACTGGATGCACGGCTAACAAGCTGGGTGGCAAGGCAAGTCTGTAAGACACCTCTCCCACACTATCGAGAATCTCAAATGGGCCAATGAACATAGGGCTAAGCTTGGTGTTCTTCCCAAATCTCATCACGCCGTTCATAGGCGACACTTGGAGCAAGACCCGCTCACCAACCATGAAAGCTACATCTCGAACCTTATGATCCGTATAACTCTTTTGCCGCGACTGAGCCGAACGAAGCCTCTGAATGATCTTGACCTTATCTAAGGCCTCTAGAACTAAATCTGTACCCAATAACCGAGCCTCTCCCGGCTCAAACCATCCGACTGGAGACCGACATCGCCTACCATACAATGCCTCATTTGGAGCCATCTGAATGCTAGACTGATAGCTGTTGTTGTAGGTGAACTATGCTAAAGGAAAAAACTGGTCCCACGAGCCTCCAAAATCAATGACACAGGCTCGAAGAATATCCTCCAATATCTGAATAGTCCTTCCGGACTGGCCGTCCGTCTGAGGATGTAACGCTGTGCTCAACTGAACCTGGGTGCCCAACTCCTGCTGAACTGCTCTCCAGAAGCGCGAGGTAAACTGCGTACCCCCATCCGAAATGATAGATACCGGCACCCCATGAAGGCGAAAAATCTCTCGGATGTAGATCTCAGCTAACCTCTCTGATGAATAAGTGGCTGCAACCGGAATAAAATGCGTTGACTTGGTCAGCCTATCAATAATGAACCAAATAGCATCAAACTTCTTCCGAGTCATCGGAAGTGCAGTAACGAAATCCATGGTAATCCCCTCCCACTTCCACTCGGGAAGCTCAATCCTCTGAAATAACCCACCAAGCCTCTGATGCTCATACTTAACCTGCTGACAGTTCAAACATCGAGCCACATATGCAACAATATCTTTCTTCATCCTACGCCACCAATAATGCTGCTGCAAGTCCTGATACATCTTCGCGGTGCCCGAGTGAATAGAATGCCGAGAACTACGGGCCTCCGCTAAGATAAACTCTCGAATCCCATCGACATTGGGCACACAAACTCACCCCTGCAATCTCAAAACACCATCATCATCTAAGGTCACCTTCGTGGCACCTCCACGCTGCACCGTGTCTCTCAGGTCACACAAATGGGGATCATCAAACTGCCGATCATGGATACGTTCCAATAAAGAAGAACGAGCGACCGTGCAAGCTAACACTCTGCTAGGCTCAGAAATGTCCAATCTCACAAACCGATTGGCCAAGGCCTGAATATCCAAAGCAAGTGGTCTCTGACTGACCGGAATATAAGGAAGACTACCCATGCTGGCGGACTTCCTACTCAATGCATCGGCCACCACATTGGCTCTCCCCGGGTGATATAAAATAGTAACATCATAATCCTTCAATAGCTGTAACATCATAATCCTTCAATAGCTCCAACCACCTCTTCTACCTCAAGTTCAACTCCTTCTGCTTGAACAGGTACTGTAGACTCTTATGATCAGTGTACACCTCAGACGTCACACCATATAGGTAATGCCTCCAAATCTTCAAAGCATGAACAATGGCTGCCAACTCTAGATCATGAACTGGATAATTCTTCTCGTGAATCTTCAACTGCCTCGAAGCATAAGCAATGACTCCGCCATCCCGCATCAATACCGCACCAAAGCATCACAATAAATTGTATAAGGCCCCGAGCCTGTGGGTAAAACTAATATCGGTGCCATAGTCAGAGCTGTCTTGAGCTTCTGAAAGCTCGCCTCACACTCGTCTGACCATCTGAACTAGGCACCCTTCTGGGTCAATCTGGTCATCGGGGCTACTATGGATGAAAATCCCTTCACAAACCGACGGTAATAACCTGCTAACCCCAATAAACTCCGAATCTCAGTAGCTGATACTGGTCGAGGCCAATTATTGACTGCCTCAATCTTCTTCGGGTCCACCTGAATACCTTCTGCTGATACGATATGACCCAAAAATGCAACCGAACTCAGCCAGAACTCACCCTTCGAGAACTTAGCATATAACTGACTATCCTTCAAAGTCAGAAGAACCACTCTAAGGTGGTGTTCGTGCTCTTCCTGGCTATGGGAATACATCAGAATATCATCAATAAAGACTATCACGAACAAGTCCAAGTAAGGTCTGAACACTCGGTTCATCAACTCCATAAATGCTGCTGGGGAATTGGGCAACCCAAATGACATGACCAAAAACTCATAATGCCCATACCGAGTACGGAATGCTGTCTTAGGGATATCAGACGCCCTAATCCTCAGCTGATAGTAGCCAGATCTCAAGTCTATCTTTGAAACCACTTTTGAACCCTGAAGCTGGTCAAACAAATCATCAATCCTCGGTAATGGATACTTGTTCTTTATTGTCACTTTGTTCAATTTCCGTTAATCAATGCACATCCTCATCGATCCATCCTTTTTCTTCACAAATAACACCGGCGCACCCCAAGGAGAAACACTAGGCCTGATAAAACCCTTCTCTAGAAAATCTTGCAACTGGTCCTTTAACTCCTTCAACTCTGGCGGGGCATGCGATGCGACGGAATAGAAATGGGCTGCGTGCCTGGAGCCAGATCAATACTGAAATCGATATCCCTGTCGGGCAGCATACCCGGCAGGTCTGAAGGGAAAACCTCGGGGAACTCCCGAACAATAGGAACAGAGTCAATAGAAGGAACCTTTGTGCTGGAATCGCGAACATACGCCAGATAAGCTAAACACCCCTTCTCGACCATACGTCGAGCCTTCACATATGAAATAACACTACGGGTGGCATGACCTGGGGTCCCTCTCCACTCCAATCGAGGCAAATCTAGCAAATCCAAGGTTACGGTCTTGGTGTGACAATCCAAGATAGCATTATACCGGGACAACCAATCCATCCCTAATATAACGTCGAAATCCACCATGTCTAAGAGCAATAAATCAACACGGGTCTCAAGACCCTCAAACACTACCACAAAGGAACGATGAACTCGGTCGACCACTACAGAATCACCCACAAGTGTAGATACATAAATAGGAATACCCAAAGTATCACTAGGTATAGCCAAGTAGGGTGCAAAATAGGATGACACATATGAATACGTAGACCCAGGGTTAAATAACATTGAAGCATCCCATCATAGACTGGAATAGCACCTGTAATGACTGTATCTGAAGACTCAGCCTCTGGCCTGGCTGGAAGAGCATAGCCCCGGGGCTGGGCTCCACCTCCCTGAACCATATATCTGGGATGATAGACCACTGGTTGGCCTCTACCTCTGGCGGTCCGAGCTCCACCTCTATGATCCCTACCTCCACCTCTAGGGCCTCTACCACCGCCTCTAGCTGGCTGGGTGGCCTGTGGATCACCTGATGCCTGAATTATAGGACGGAGACCCTGTTGCTGAGAGCTGTCAGAAGCTCGAGGGCAATACCTGTCAGTATGTCTCGTATCGCCACAAGTGTAAGAAGCCCTTGGCTGCTGATAATAACGTAGTGGTGGTTCACTGATAGGTGCTGATGGTGGACTGAAAAGCTGCTGGTCAGAAGAATATGGCTGAGAGCCACGACCGCCTAAAGTACCATGCGAGATCTGAAGGGCTGACTGAAAGGGCCTCGGAGGGTGGCCTCTACCATCAGAATCCCCACCTCCATACGAGGTACCACTGAATCTACCTACATGACGGGGCCTCTTATCTGACCTATGACCACCTCCCCGTGCAAGAGCCATCTCAACTCTACGGGCCGCATTGGCCGCCTCTTGAAAAGAAATCTCACTACCAGCTCCTATAACCATCTGGAGATGGATCGGCTGAATCAACCCATCAATGAACCTCCGCACCCTCTCTCTCTCGATGGGGAGTATAACAATAGCATGGCGTTCCAGATCAATGAACCGAGTCTCATACTGTGTGACTGTCATAGAGCCCTACTGGAGGTGCTCGAACTACCTACGAAGAGCCTCTCGCTAAGTAACTGGGAGAAACTTCTTCAAAAACAACTCCGCAAACTGATCCCATGTCAATGATGGCGACCCTGCTGGTCTGGATAAACAATAGTCCCTCCACCAAGTCTTGGCGGATCGTGTAAGTCGAAAGGTGACGAAGTCGACCCCATTGGTCTCCACAATACCTATAGTCCGAAGAATCTCATGGCAGCTGGATAAGAAATCCTGTGGATCCTCTGAAGAAGTACCACTGAATGTGGTGGTAAAGAGCTTGGAGAACCTATCAAGTCTCCACAAAGCATCTGAAGACATAGCCGCTCCATCTCCAGCCTGGGTCACAATACCTGGCTGAGCTGCCACAGCTGGCTAAACCACTGGAACATGAGCCTGGGGCGCTACCTGCTCCGAAGTACGTGTAGCAAGAGTCTGAGCTCCTCCTCCAGCCTGAGAAGTGGCTGGTGCTACTAGAAGCAAACCCGCTCTAGTGACGCTATCCACAAAGCCTGCCAGTCTGACCAAAGCATCCTGAAGATCTGGGGTGACCATGAACCCTCCTGGGACCTGAGCTGGGCCCACCGGAGCATCTGGGGCTGGAACCTCTTCATCATAGTCAATATGAGGCTCCACCTCTGGGACTGCTGCCCGAGGGTGAACTCTGCCCCTGCCTCGGCCTCTGGCACGACCTCGACCTCTGCCCCTCGTAGGAACTGCTGCTGGGGTCTCAGGTTGCTGCGCGATAGAAGAGGAAGCACGTGTTCTCTCCATCTGCGAAAGAACAGAGTAGAAAGACAATCAGTATTTGAGAAACAGAATCGCACGACAAGAAAGAACAAAAGTGAGATTTTCCTAACTCTGTAGCCTCTGGGGATAAATATAGACGTCTCCATACCGATCCCTCAGACTCTACCAAGTTTGTCCGTGAGTAGCGAGACCTATGTAACCTAAAGCTCTGATAACAACTTGTCACGACCCAGATTTTCCACCAACGGGAGTCGTGATGGCGCTTACTATCGGAGCTAGGCAAGCCAAGAATTAAAAACATTCTCTGATAACATCTCAATAATATAAACATAACGAGTCATTTAAATAAAAGCAAAAGTCTTAAAAGCATCGGTAACTGAGAACCAAAATGCGGAAGTTTAAATACAACTCTACCCAGATCTGGTGTAACTAACTCACGAACTACTAAAGAGTGATAAAGACAAGTCTGAATAGAAGTACATCAATGTTTGTCTCGATACAAGGAAAACAAACTAATAACATGGAAGGGACTCCGGCCTGCGGACGTCAGCTAGGCTACCTCGAAAGTCCCTTGACTGAAGTCAGCTCTCGATCAAGCCTACTGCTGAGGTCCAAAAGCTGCTCCTGGATCTGTGCAAAAAAATGCACAGAGTGTAGCATCAGCACAACCGGCCCCATGTGCTGGTAAGTGCCTGGCTTAACCCCGGCGAAGTAGTGACGAGGCTAGATAGGACCTACCAAAAACAACCTGTGCAGATATATATACGTGTGCAACGAAATAACAGCAGAAAAATACCAATTAAAACGGGGAGGGGACATGTGTAGGGGAAATACAGATGAAAACAACTTATCAGAAGTAAACACAAACTACATCAACTCTCATAATCTATATAAGTAGTCGGCGTGCCACACGATCCCATTTTATAATATATAAGTGGTCGGCGTGCCACACAATCCTATTTCATAATATATACGTGGTCGGAGTGCCACACGATCCCATTTCGTAATATATAAGTGGTCGGCATACCACACGATCCCATTTCATAATATATAAGTGGTAGGCGTGCCACACGATCCCATTTCACAATATATAAGTGGTCGGCGTGCCACAAGATCCCAATTCATAGTATATAATAGTTTCTCAGCAAGGGAGAATACGACTAAGCAGTTAAATTTCCCGACAAGGGAGCAACAACCATAATTTACACGTCCCGGCAAGAGAATAATCACATCTCTTTCTTTTACGTTCATTTTTTACTCTATAACCAAGTCAGAAATTGAGACAACGCCCCAAGGAGTTTACAAATCATATTTCCTTCTCATTCTCTTCATATCATATAGAAACCACCAATTAACAAGGAAAAGTCACTACCAAATCCCAAATAAGCACGAATAAGGACCCACAGTCATGCTAAACACCGGTGTATAGATACTCGTCACCATGCCTATACACCGTACTCAACATTTTATAATTAACAAATAATACACTAATCCTATTCCCTCAAGCCAAAGTTAGATCAAACACTTACCTCAAATGATCCAAAGTCGACTCAAGCCTCTAGTATAGCTTTACCCCTCAAATTCGGCTCCAACACAGTCAAATCTATGAAATAATGACTTTACAATATTAATAATAGCTAAACGAACTAAACCCAATGGCTAAATATGAATTTGTAAGCTTTCTTCCCAAAATTCCAAAAATCGACCCCGGGCCCGCTTGGTCGAAACACGAGGTTCAGACCAAATTCATATCGCCCATTCCACCACGAGCCCGGATATACAATTTGTTTTCAAATCCGACCCTAAAACGAGGTCGAAATCAAAGAAAATCAAAAAGCCCTAATCCTACCCATTTCCCCCAATTTTAACCCTAGATTACATGATTTAGGCTTAGGAACTTAATAATTAATGAAGGAAATGAGAGGGAATTTACTTACCCAAGAAGCTTTGGTGAAGAAGTGCTCAAATTTTTGCTCAAGAGCTGTGGGGAAGAAGAACTAGCGTGAAATTTGGGAATAATCCCGACACTGATCTGTTAATGAAAAATGCCCTTCGCGTTTGCGGGAAAGGGGCCGCGTTCGCGAAGGGTAAGCTGGGTCTTCATCGCGATCGCGTGGAAGGGAACACGAATGCGTAGAAGGAAAAGGTTGGGGTCCTGGGTATACTCTACGCGAACGCGTGGGTCCATACGCGAATATGATGAAGGGTGAGCTTATAATATGCGAACGCGAGGACGAGTTCGCGAACGCGATGAAGGAATTATTGGGGGTGGGGGCATGAGTTGGCCTACGCGATCGTGTAAGGGGCACGCGAATGTGAAGAAGGGGACTCAGTGGGTATCGCGAACGCGTAAGGAATAATGCAAACGCGGAGATCAAATGGGTGCCTGTAACAGTTAAAGGATATCTACAATATTTCTAAGTGCAAAACCACTCCGAACCACCTCCGAATCACTCCCGAGCCCTCTAGGCTCCTAACCAAACACACACACTAACTCAATAACATCCTACAAACTTAAACGAGCAATCAAATAACCAAAATAACATCATAAACGAGGAATCAAACCTCAGAATCATCATTTTTTTCATTCTACTTCATAAACTTCAAAATTTAAATATTTAGGTCCGAAACACGTCAAATGACATCCGATTTCGACCAAATTTCACAAAAAGCGCTTAAACCATATATAAGACTTGTACCGGGCGTCGGAACCAAAATACGAGCCCGATACAACAATCTTTTAATTAATTTTCATTTTCATTTTTCTTAAAAATTTCAGAAAAATAATTTCACAGAAAAATTCTTTTCTCGGGTTCTAGACCTCGAAATTCGACTCCGGGCATATGCCCGAGTCCCATATTTTTCTACGGACCCTCCGGGACCGTCAAATCACTGGTCCGGTTCCGTTTACCATAAATATTGACCAAAGTCAACTTTAATCATTTTAAAGCCATATTTTAAAAATTTTCACAGAATTTAACATATAATATTTCCGGCTACGCACGCGAAATGCGACAAGTAAAAATGAGGTTTTCAATGTCTCGAAAGTACGGGATAAGAGAGAAAATAGGTGATGACCCCTTTGGGCCCTCACAAATATCTTCCAGGTCTTTTGTGCTTTTTGCTACCTAGAAGTGAAAAAAAGGGGATACAAAAGATTAGAGAATTCTTGAATTGCATATACATATGTTAATGCCTTTATACTGGGAAAATGTAGCTTATATGAATCTAAAAGTAGTGCAAAAGTACTACACAAAGAGAATCCAAGAGGATGAAAAATCATAGTTAATAGACAATTGTCCCAATTCAATTAATAAGAACATAACTTACAGTATAAAATAAAATTTTATTGATTTTAAAGTTCTAAATATCATGATTAACTACACACACCTCAAATAAGAATCATTCTAAATGTAACGACCCAACTGGCCGTGTTGCTTTCTAGAATCGCGTTTCCCTAAATAAGACTTTCGGTACATTCTTTTATTGATTTATGACTTGCGCGGATGGTTGGTGTCACGATCCCAATGCCCGAGTCGTGATGGAGCCTATTGCAGTACTAGGCAAGCCAACCAAACATACATTTACCACAACGATCTTTTATAAAAATCAATTTTCTAGTATCGAATAAGTCTCAAATTAGCCATATGAAATAGATGAATAAAATATAATATGCAAAAAACCAATACAAAATACCAACATAGAGCAACAAATCCGGTGTCACTGGTCAAGAGCATCATAAGTTTGAAACAGAATACTAAGATAGGAAGGAGGAAAGCAGGGCTTCGAACGCCGTGCACCTACTTTGCGATCTCAAATGATGCTCTAAGAGTACTGGAAGCTCTCACTCTGATGCTCGGGAACCTGGATTAGCACACAAGGTACAGGGAGTACCGTGAGTACGCCAACTCAGTAAGTAACTAAAGTACATAAAGTCTGAGTGCAGTGATGAGCATTTAAGATCACATATCATAAAATCTCAACAGAAACATCAAGTCAAAAGTCTGCAGTTCTATAGTCAATTTACTCGTAAAATCTCCATTTTCAATCAAAGTCTTTGAAATCGTTTATTCAATATTTTCAATAGAGGATTAGTATAAAAGAAGAGTGAAAACGGTAAATATTATAGCCCATCGGGCAAGCCTCTCAGTCACTCGTGACTCAGCTCTCGTCACACAGTACCCACTTTCAGCACTCCGGCTCAATAATTAGCTCATAGTAATAATAATAATAATAATAATAATTGCTGTGGCGTTCAACTCGCTCCAATAGATATATATATATATATATATATATATATATATATATATATATATATATATATATATATATATATATATATATATATATATATATAT
>MU678136.1:101084-183352 GCA_026770625.1 Nicotiana glauca
CTATGGAATGCAGCCTAATTCAATATATATAGTCGACTACGCCCACTGGGGGTGTATAGACTCCGGAGGGGCTCCTTCAGCCCAAGCGTCATATCGCTGCGGCGTGCATCCTGATCCAATATATATCTATATATCGCTGCGGCGTGCATCCCGATCCACATATATATAATATAGTCCTCATCATCCGTTCCTCGACCTCTCTCTCAGTCATCAATCTCACAGCCACTTGGGCATTTTTGTGAAAATCAAGGAACTCAGCCCAAACAGTTTTTGAAATTTAAAAGTAGAGTAATGAAATTGGATTTAACAAATAACAGGTAAACATGACTGAGGTTATATTTTCAAATCAAACAATGAGAGGAAAATCAGTAAAACACCCTGAAGGGTCTAAACAGTTCGGCACAAAGGGCCCAAACATGACATTCAGCCCAAGTTACAAAATAATTTCTAGAACACAAGGATATCATATACAATATATCAAAATACACAACTATACAGTCACCACGGGACGTACCAAGTTACAATCCCTACGGGTGCACGCCTGTCACCTAGCATGTGGGTCACCTCATTTATCAAAATAGTACAAAATACCAGGGTTTCATACAGTCAGTCCAACTTAGGGGAGGCAAAATGGCTCAAAGAAAACAGTTAACCACCCATATTATCACTAAAAAATGGGTTGGATAATGAAATATTTAAAAATGGATCAAATATGGATAAGGATTATATTATCCATTTTCTAAATGGATAACCAATGAGTAGCCAATAGATAACTAATGGCTTAAAGAAAATAGTTAACCACCCATATTATCCACTAAAAAATGGGTTGGATAATGAAAATTTTAAAAATGGATCAAATATGGATAAGAATTATATTATCTATTTTCTAAATGGATAATCAATGAGTAACCAATGGATAACTAATGGGTCTAACTTTTACTTTTGTAAAGCTTCAAATTAGTGGTTCCTCAAGTTAGGGAGATTAAGAATTCCCCCAAAAGTGATCATATACAAGAAGCCATGGATAATATGGGTAACCCATATTATCCGCCGGTTAACCTATTTTTTATCCGTATTAAATATGGGTCGAGTCAGATAATTGATTCATTTTTTCATTACCCATTTTCGACCCGAACCATATCCAACCCGACCTGCCCGTTTGCCACTCCTAGTCCAAATGTACAATCGTTACTTACCTCAAACCGGATGAAATACTACTCCACAACGCCCTTTCCTCTCAACTCAGCCTCAACTCGCATCGAATCTACCCAAAAATCAAAATCATAACATTAGAATATTCTAAGGGAACGGAGCTCGTGCGAAAATAATCAAATGACAACACAAATCCCGAAATTGGCCAAACTCGACCCCTGGATCCGCATCTCGGAATCCGATAAAAATCACGTCAATATAACCCTTATCCTCCCACGAGTCCATGCATACCTGAATACCAAAATCTGACCATATATGACCCCTCAAATCCCTAAATTTAGGTCTCCAATTTCCAAGTCCTAAACTCCTAATTCTAACAACTAATTACCATAAATTTCAAGCGTAAACAGTTAAAATCATCATAGAAACAAGTTTAAGGTCCAAAAACTTTACCTCCACGAAACCCTCTTGAATTCCCTCTTCAATTTACTCTCCTAAGCTCAAACTCGTATGTGAAAATGGTGGAATAACCAAAAATTCGCGAAGGAGGGCTTATACTTTCTGGCCCAGTATTTTTGCACCTGCGGTCCATTTACCGCACCCGCGGTACCGCTTCTACAGCCAAATAACCGCTTCTACAGTTTCCACTTAAGTCCCTAAAACCCGTACCTGCACATGACCTTCCGCACATGCGGTTGTCGCGCCCTCTTTTTTCCTCGCAAAGTCCGGATTTCAACATTCATTGGGAATAACTCATTTCCTTTTAAGAATTGAGTCTTTGAATTTTGAAGAGTCGCCATCTAACGGATTTAAGGCGCGTTAGGGCACCTAAAGCAAGTAACTCATGAAACGGGTTTGCATTACGAGAGACTTGGATAAGGGCTCGAAATAACCTTGAGGGGAAGGTGTTAGGCATCCCTCGCGGTCCACAATGGTGGTCCCGACTGAACTCAAATTATGTGAATTAGTTAATAATGAAACAAAGCTCATAAATTCATAAACTTTATTTAAACGGGATAAAGGGGGTCCTAGGTTTATTGGCCTATATGATCACATATGTAAAATACCCGTTAAGCCTTCCTCAAATAGAGGAGTTACATGTGGCATTAACACACATGTCATCATATCCTTTACTATCCAATTACTCTCCCCTTGGTCATAGCCTAAAGCGTTCTAACAACCTTAAGATGTATCCTATGCGTGCATTACTCGTCCCTTTACTTATATAGTCCCGGAGGTATTTAGGTGTGATGACCCAAAAGGTTATCACTTGTTTTTAAAATGAATTCTACGTTTTGATGCCTTAGAAACCTCATTTAGCATCACCTCGAGTTGCGTGCGCAGTCGGGGTGCGTAGCCGAAAAACCTATATGTGAAAATCTGTGAAAAATGATAAATTTTAACTATAAAGTGAATTAATTTGACTTCGGTGAACGTTTTGGGTAATCGGATACGGACTCGTGATTTGACGGTCCCGGAGGGCCCGTAGGAAAATATGGGACTTGGGCGTATGCCCGGAATCGAATTCTGAAGTCCCAAGCCCGAGAAATAAATTTTTGAAAGAAATTATTTTCTGAAAATATAAAAGATCTTGAAAGTGAAATATTATGTGAAACCGGTGGTATCGGGCTCGTATTATGGTTTCGGAGCCCAGTGCAGGTTCAATATGATTTATATGTGTTATTGGTAAAGTTTGTAAGAAACGAAATTCATTTGACGTGATTCGGATGTTAAATTCAAAAGTTTGATGTTTAAGAAGTTTTGAGAAATTTCATTGATCTTGAGGTTTAATTCGATGTTCATGATGTTATTTTGGTGATTTAATTACACGAATAAGTCCGTAGGATATTTTTTGAGGTTGTGTGTATATTTTGTTTGGAGCCTCGAGGGCTCGGGTGAGTTTTCGTGCATTCAGACTTAGACCTAGCTAAAACAAAAAAAAAAGACATACACCCTAACAGATATAGCAGCCGTGGCTTCATCTTCTTCTAAAAAAAAAAAAACCTTCGGACGGTCTTTCCTCATTTCATTAGTTTCGAGTTTTTGTTCTCCTCGGTTTTCCACTAATGAGTGATACGCAGTTATGTACGTAGTGTAGTTAGTCAGTTCCTATCAAGGGGCATTCCGTTCGATTCCATTCTTGAATCGTCCGACACCTCACTGAGAAAAACACTATGCCTGATGGATCTTCAAGGAGAGATGTTGCAAAACCCTTGAGTAGCTTGGATGGCCTTCCGGCTGGGAGTTAGTTGTTAAACTTGTAGGATGTCTTTTTGTTATGTGGTGGCAGGAACTAAGTTTAAATTATCAAAAGTGACGACAAGATGACTTAATTGAAGTTATAATCTTTCAATTATATCAATCACAAAGTAGAAAAAGACACTTTGTCTATAGGAGGCTTTTGAAAATCCATTGAAAAAATGGAGTTCTATACTTGTCCGATTTAGTCGCTGCTCCAAAGAGCATGGAAAAAATCGCTGCTATGCCTTTAAGTTCTTTGCCTTGTCCAATTTGCGACGCGAGGGTCTAAAGCAGGTGTGGGCGATTGCATATTCCAAACGGCAAGGCTTTCTTGGTTTTAGAGAGTTTATTACTCCAATGCAGTTGGTCTCTTTGGGTCAAGCTGGCCATCCAGTAACTGATGATCTATTAAATGCTGAAGTTCCGGACTCCGGCCATATTTTGACAATTGAAGTGAAGCGAGATAAAAAGCGATAAGCAGATTGAGTTCGAGGCCAATCCTAATTCGCGCAATTGAGGTGCTAATTTGAGTTCCGTCCGTGGTTCGTTGCATCTATGAGTTCGAAACCGTGAAAAAATTAATTTTCCGGCTATATTGAGATACGAGCGAATTGGCGGTGGAATCGAAGGGTAAAGCTATAATTGAAACGTGAATTGTGTTCGTGACATTGGGGTAAGTGTTTGGTCTAACCTTAGCTTGAGGGATTAGGAGTTGAGTTTATTTGCTATGTGTTAATTGTTGAGTACGACGTATAGGCATGGTAACGAGTATCTATACGTTGGTGTCTAGCATGCCGTGAGTCTTGTGTTATAATTGTTATGACTCCGTTGTGGTTTATTGTTCCTCACATGTTATTATCATCATTATTCCATGCAGAGATGTTTGTTTTGATATTATTGTTCCCTTGCCGGGATATTGTTGAAATATCATAGTTTCCTTGCCGGGATGTTGTTGAAATATCATTGTTCCCTTGCCGGGATGTTGTTGAAATATCATTGTTCCCTTGCCGGGATGTTGTTGAAATATTAATGTTCCATTGCCGGGAACTTCTTATATGGCTCTTGTTCCCTTGCCTGGATTCTTTGTGATTACTATTGGTTTGTAAATGGGAGGGGGTGGTACGTCTACCACAAGATAAAATGAAATGGGAGGGGGTGGTACGCCTACCACAAGATATAATGAAATGGGAGCAGGTGGTACGCCTACCACAAAATAAATGAAATGGGAGTGGGTGGTATTTCTACCACAAAATATAATGAAATGGGAGCGGGTGGTGCGCCTACCACAAGATAAATAAAATGGGAGCGTGTGGTACGCCTGCCACAAGATAAATGAAATGGGAACGGGTGACGCGCCTGCCGAAAGATAAATGAAATGGGAGCGGGTGGCACGCATGCCACAAGATACATGAAATAGGAGCGGGTGACACACCTGCCACGAGATACATGAAATGGGAGCGGGTGGTACGCCGACCATGAGATACAGGAATGGGATCGGGTTGCACGTCTGCAACAAGATGTGAAAAGAAAGTGAAATCTGCCTTTGTTTTCCTTATCCTTATTAGTAGTTTTTTTGGTTCCATATAATTCTCTTGATATTTTGTTGTTACCTGTTATTCCTCGAAGCATGTTTTCCCCTCCCATCTTTACTTGTTTATTCTTGTTTACTTTCCGCTGTATATTATATAACTGCGCAGGTTTACTTGGTAGTCTGGTCCTAGCCTCGTCACTACTTCGCCGAGGTTAGGCTAGACACTTACCATCACATGGGGTCGGTTGTGCTGATACTACACTCTGCACTCTTTTGTGCAAACCCCAGTGTTGTGGACTTTGGACCGCAGTGGGTTTGCTGATTCTTGATCATCAGGCGACCCGAAGTAGTCCTGCAGGCGTCCGCAGGCTTTGGCGTCTCCTTCTATCTACTATTCATGTTTCTTTCATGCATTTATAGAGACAGTGTTGTATTTATTTCTTTTGGAACCTTTATTTGCAGTATTCTTAGACCGTCTGTGAAATTGTGACACCGGTTCTGGGTAGTCGAAATTCGAACAGTTATTTTAGATATTCATGCTCAGATAGATTATTGTTTTTCTTCCGCTTATGTTAAATTTCGCTGTTAAAATGTTATTACTTCGAAATTGTTAATAAATATAAAATGGTAAAAAGGTAAGTTGTTCACATAATTGGCTTGCCTAGCTCACATTAGTAGGAGCCATCACGACTCCCGAGGGTGAGAAATTCGGGTCATGACATTAGGACTTCTAGTTGAGGTGGATCTAGACTCTCCTACAATAATTAAAAGGAGAAAATCCTAGGTGATAAGCAAAACACGTAGGACTGGACCAGAGATAGAATAGTTAAAAGGCTCACATTTTACTTCCACAAATAGAGCAAGCAAGTGCACGTCTCAAACAACAAATTTTAGATGTTTCAGAGAGGTCCTAGAACAGGATATCTAGGTAGGCATGACAAGCAGCGAATATGCAGCATTGAGTTAAGGCAAAGTGTTAAAGACGTAATCCGTTTGCCTACTGATTTTAGAATAAGTTGAATCTGGGAAGTTCACAAATAAGCACAATATAGTTTTCCAGTTTTATAAGATTTTAATTACCTACAAGCTTGCCTAGGCGGAGATACTCTATAAACATGCTATCTAAAATGTAATCAGGATCAATTTAAAACAAACAGTTTTGAACTTATTAAGTCCTATAGGCACGCTGGTCTAGGTGCTGAACATTACAGAGCTGGTTTACATATATTTAATCCTAGAAGATGATATCTAGGTGTTGGAATTGCTTTTAAATAGGATAGTTACTGATTTATGCAATGTAGATATGATTTTAAAGCGAATACAATAACAGTCCTAAAACAAGATCTTTAATGTACATAACGAATGGATGTTTTTGTTAAGCAGGATTATAACAGTAATTTAATAAAAGAATTTCTAGGTGATCATGATTATGCAAAAGTAGAATTTCGTAACAAATGAGGTGATGAGCCTATAACATATTTTCTAGTACGCCAAACAATCCTAAAAGCATGGTTTTTAAAGCAAGTAAACACAATAAACCTAAGGCATGATTTATAATGCAAGTAAGCATATCAGACCTAAGGCATGATTTCTCAGGCAAGTAATTAAAGTAAACCTTAAGGCATGATTTCTAATGCAAGTAGACGTAACAGACCTAAGGCATGATTTCTAATGCAAGTAAGCATAGTAAACCTAAAGGCATGATTTCTACCCGATTTCCCTCACAAAAAATCATATAAGAATCTCGTTCCCTTTTACTAATTTTCCCAATATCTATTTACAAGGATTATTATTACAGACCATAAATAAATTATATAATGAATAAAAGCTATACTATAGGGAGCATGAAATAGGCCCAAAGTGAACCTGAAAATACCAGGCCTTCAAACAATCCTAGATGCCATAGTCTCATGATGTCAAATAAGGGTATCCTGGTGCGTCAAAGTTCCCAAGGGCCTCAGGGATCCCGGGCGATGCTCACACCAAGATCCTTTTAAATAGAAGAGTAGTTATGTGCAGTGTGGAAGGGCCAGCTCCAGTGTGCTAGAGGTCGGAGAAATCTCGTGAATTCCTAGGCAGTACACACACTGGAGGGGCAAAACTTAAGTAATCTAAGAGTAGAAGTGAGAGCTCTTGACAAAGTTGATTTTTTTTGAATGCAGTAGAGAGGTAAAATCTTTAGGAGTAGTAATAGTTTGGAGAAACATATTAGGAGTGAAAAACACGTTGAAAACCTTTTGAGGGAAAGGAAGGTTCAACAAACAATATCATAGTCACAAAAGCATCACATTGCCCATTTTCAACTGCACTTTGTTAATCAGTTCTACATGTACAAACAGTTACACAAAAGGGAGCAGGGGTTGGGTACACAAGATACTTGAAACAGGAGAACATAAAAAGATGGGTGAAGTCAGTCATGTTAGTTAATAGAGCAGGCAGGATTACTGATTTATGGTCTAAATTAAAATCATACTTTAGTGATAAGCATGCTATTTAAGAACACACAAGACTTAAGCACTGCAATAAACATGCTGGCTAAACATAATGAGACATAAGTCTGGATAGAGAGGCAATCATGCTGAAGAATACAGGAAGACCCACAAAGATTGAATCACACAAAATAGCCATACTAGTTGAGGTCCATAAGTAGTTATGCTAATTGAAATGTAGAAAGTCATGGATTCAACAGAAGTAAAGCAACAGAGAAGAAAGCTGATAGGTTTAAGCTTCATAACATGATGAATGGAATTAGGAATGGAAACATACAAGTTAAAGATAGCAAAACAGAAGGTAAAAGTGTGCAGAACTCAGTGATCTAGCCTTGGATTTCAGCCAGCTAGACAATGTAGTGAACACAAGTAGTACAAATATTTTAGTGAGAGCAAAGTTTGTATGTGTGTATTTCTGAACTGTTGTTAGTGTCTTTAGAAGAATCAGAATGAGAGTATATATAACACTTAGTGAGGTAAAAACAAATAAGGTAAAAAGTGAATCATAGTTCATAAAATAAGGGTAATCAAATAAATCAACTGGTTAATTGGGGGGATTCAACCAATCAATTCGTACAGAAAATCTGGGAGAGACCCCCTAGAGTAGGGAGAGTCAGTTAACGGTATAAATTAGGGCTCAAATAAGGTAAGAAATCAATCGCATACCATATAGGAGTCAATTAAACCCCCTTAATCAGACTGATAGTTTAAATAAGGCAGGTATTACTAATTAAACTCACAAATAAGGATGTAAGAAAAAAATCATAGAGAAATACTGATTTTAATAGGAAAATCTATTTCGAACCCTAAATAAAATCAATCTATATGTTTGATTGATAGAAATGGACACATAATGGGAGAAAGATTGAAGTAGTTAGTGAAATAAACAGAAAAGACCTAGGGTTTAAAGAACATACACAAATTTAGTCAAACTAGTAAATTATATCAGGTTCAAACACTTGAAGTCGAAAACCCTTTTGAAGAAAACTTAGAACGAAACTCTAATTTCAGAAAAGCACTGGAATCAAAATAGTAATAACAAAAGTAGAAGATTTTTGAGGAAAAATATCAAATACCGCTTAAAACATTTTGGATCTACAAGGATCTGAATAGACCTAAGTCTTTATAAGATTAGGGTTTTCAAAAATGATAGAGATGAAAGAAAACTTGGTCCAAAACCATAGATTCGAACCATAAATATTAAAAAAAATAGTACTCACAAATGAAAATGGCCATAGACAAGCATATGAGAAATGTTTCAGACGAAACCAGGTTGAATCTCTCTGAGATTTTCTTTGAAATTTATGTAAGCGAACAATCAGAATATGTAGAAGGCTGGCAAGGGTTTTTAGGGGGTGATTGAGAGAGAAGGGGAGGTATTAGGGAAATGAAGACAACGGGTAATGGGAAGTGAGGTAGGGTTTTGGGGGGTCACTTAATTTAAATGCAAACAAATTCCTGGACCGTTGATCTCTTGAAATTGAGTCTGGATAGATCTGGGCTGGTATAATTGGGTTAAAATGAAATTAAAACGGGTTACATATTTAGCACCCAATTAAATTAGTAAAATAATTTGTAAAAATAATTAACAAACTATAAAAAATGATTTTTATGCATAAAATGATTTGAAATAATTACTCAATATTATAAAAAAATATAAAAAACTATTTTCTGGTAAAATAATGTAATGATGCATGTATGTACTAGTATTGCAAGTTATTGCAATTATAACCCATAAATATAAATGTAATTATAAAAAATACAATTAAAATATTTGAACATTCATATGATCAGAAATGATGAATTTAGATAATTAAATCATCATAGAATAATTTGAGGAATAATTTTGAACATATATGTAATTAAAAAACACAGAAATAAATGGATTCAGGGCCTTGAAAATTGTAAAAAAAATTGTAAAAATATTTGTTTATGTTTGCAAATGCATGTAAAATATTTTGAAAGTGTTTATTCAAAATTTAAAATATATGAGGGAAAAATGGGTATCAACATCTACCCATCTTTACCCCGAAAGGATAAAAGAGTTTTCGGGTAAATAAATGATCACCAATTTTGATCAAATGTTGTTTTGAAAAAATAAAGGCCGAACCCTGGTATTTGAGTTGCCTACATATCTCTGGTTTTAGAGGAATCAGGCCATGTGTAATTCTGGATCCAATGGTGAATGAAGCCGATGGAAAAGGTTCTTTTGTGAAGGGCAATATCTGATGGAGTTATGATTTGTGAGTTTGGAGTATGACAGCTGTATTATAGGGCATATATCCGAATGGTTACAGAGTAAGGTGGGTAATCGATGGGAATCGATTATATTGGCAATGTAAAAAAATGGTACTAGCTGAAACTGGAGCGAAGGCTGCTCTGTTCAAAGAACGGTTACCTCTTAGATTACCTACAAAATTTAAAGCACAATACATGTGAGTATATAGATGATGCAAATTCCCTTTAGACCATGAAAGATTGTCTTTAGACGGTTGAGGATGACATCCTTAGACCATGATGTCCTGGGTTATGAATTGTTCGGTGGGGGTTTCGCAGGACATGAAATGATGTACTCGGACCATGAAAATGGTGCCTCTGAAACATGACACATTTGAATAATGATATGCAAATTTGAGAGATCCTCAGGCCATGGCATGGTGTCTTCCGGCTATGAGGATGATGCCTTTAGACGATGACGCCTTTGGACAAGTTAGCGATATTTCAGCCTATGAGATGCAATAATATGATGCTAAAAACAACAAGACAAGGCTTAGTCTTATGAGTTTAAGGGCAGAGCTTAGCCCGAAAGAGGAGAAAATAGATAGTGTAGGAGAGACAGTGCTTAGTCTTGGCAAATAGAGGCGATGATTGGACTTATGTAAATAGGAGGAAGAGCTTAGCCTCATGCAAATGGAGATAGAGCTCAGTCTAATGCAAGATTCGGGACAGGGCTTAGTACCATGCAAATGGAAGGCAAAGCTTAGGCTTATGAAAAATAGAGGCAGGGCTTGGCCTCAGGCAGATGTAGAGGCATGGCTTAACCTCATGCAGATGCAGACAAAGCTTAGTCTCACACAAGATTCGGGACATGGCTTAGTCCCATGCAAGTGAAAGGCAGATCTTAGCCTTATGCAAAAAGCGGCAGGGCTTAGCCTCATGGAGATGTGGATGCAGGGCTTAGCCTCATGCAGATGGAGACAGAGATTAGTCTCATGCAAGATTCAGGATATGCTTAGTCCCATACTAGTGGAAGGAAAAGCTTAGCCTTATGCAAAATAGAGGAGAGGCTTAGCCTCATGCAGATATGGAGGCAGGGGTTAGCCTCATGCAGATGGAGACAGAGCTTAGTCTCATGCAAGATTCGGGACATGGCTTAGTTTCATGCAAGTGGAAGGTAAAGCTTAGCCTTATGCAGATATGGAGGCAACACTTAGCCTCATGCAAGATTTGGGACAGGGCTTAGTCCGATGCAAATGGAAGGCAGAGCTTAGCGTTATGAAGATACAGAGGCGAGGCTTAGCCTCATGTAATATTCGGGACAAGACTTAGTCCTATGCAAATGGAAGGTAGAGCTTAGCCTTATGCAGATAGGGAGGCGAGGCTTAGCCTCATGCAGATGGAGACATAGCTTAGACTCATACAAGATTTGGGACAAGGCTTAGTCCCATGCAAGAATAAAATAGCAGGTGATTCCAGAGTTTTCTTAGCTAATAATAGATTTCAGCATCACGGTTGTTATGAATATTGTGACTTGGAAGCATGTATATTCTTCGCTCCTGCATCCAAAGAAAAATCATGAGTTTTATAAAGGGGGAGGTTGGTTTGTGCCTCCGTTGGCTTGTTTGGCTTACTTCACTTGGTTCGAAGGTCCAATTCAAATCATTAGGGGGTAGTTGGCTTAACAGAGTCCTTTTACAACCAAGCATACATAGTTTCAAAGGCATAATAAAAGTATATTATTTTAGAAATTGGTTTGATGAACTAGTGGCTGTGACACGATCCGAGAAATCGTAACCTCTCATGCTATAGTATTTGAGGGCCCTCCTCAAAATTCTACCCCACTTAGATGGACATGTCTGACTGTTGCACATGCTGCGATCTGCTGAAATTACTTTGGAATTTTGAGGGTCTACCCCAGTTTCTAATTGATTTCTGACTTTCTGGCATATGAGGCGTTGGTTGGACTTGCTCCAGAATTTTGAGGGTCCTCCTCAAAATTCTGCCCCAGTTTCTGGTTCTGGGGTGGAAATGAAAATTTTATTATGATATGACCAAACCCACAGGGCTTCCTACGTATCCCCTCTTAAAAGGGAACCAGGTCAAGCGTAGTTCAATGTACATCATTTTGAGAAAACTTATATAGTTACACATAGTATCATTTGACTGCATCTGAGTTGATTAGTTTCGGCCTGACTTCTCCATCCATTTCTGCAAGTATGAGGCTCCTCCTATCAATACTCTATGAACCATATAAGTGCCTTGTTAGTTGGGAGAGAATTTCCCTTTGGCTTCATCCTGATGCGGGAAGATCTTCTTCAACATCAGCTGCCCTAGTGTGAACTGCCTCTGCTTGACTTGTTTGGTGAAGGTTCTGGACATTATGTTTTGATAGAGTTTCCCATGACACATAGCATTCATCCTTTTTTCATCCATGATGGCTAAATTTTCATAACGACTCCTTATCCATTTTGCGTCGCTGAGCTTAGCTTCTTGTATGATTCTCAGGGAAGGGATCTCCACTTTAGCGGGAATAACAACTTCAGTACCACAAATCGGTAAGTAGGGAGTTGCCTCAGTTGATGTGCGGACTATGGTACAATATCCTAGTAAAGCGAATGGCAGCTTCTCATGCCATTGTTTGTGCTTTTCTACCATCTTTCTCAATATCTTCTTGATGTTCTTGTTAGCGGCTTCTACAGCTCCGTTCATCTGAGGTCTATAGGCTATGGATTTTTGTGCTTGATTTTGAAAGTCTTACACATGGTCTTCATCAGGTCACTGTTGATATTGGAGGGCATTGTCAGTGATGATTGATTCTGGAACTCAAAACCGGCAAACAATCTGATCGCGGACAAAATCTGCTAGGACTTTCTTAGTTACTGCCTTGTAAGATGCTACTTCGACCCATTTGGTGAAGTAATCAATACTACCAAGATAAATCGATGCCCATTTGAGGTGGTGGGCTCGATTGGACCAACGACATCCATTCCCCAGGCGGTGAATGGCCAAGGTGAGCTTGTTGCATTGAGCTCATTTGGAGGCACTTATATTACATCGGCATGTACTTAATATTGGTAGCATTTTTGGACATACTGGATACAATCTGTCTCCATGGTCATCAAGAAATAACCGCCCCTATGTAGCTTCTTGGCCAAGACAAAACCATTCATGTTAGGGCTGCAAGTCCCAACATGTATCTCCTTAAGTAGCTTATAAGCTTCTTTTGCATCAACACACCTTAGCAATCCCAAATCAGGAGTTCTTCTGTACAAGGATCCTCCGCTGTAGAAGAAATTTTTGGACAATCTCTGAAGCGTACGTTTCTGAGTATGATTTGCATGCTCTGGATATTCTCCTTTTGCCAAATATTCTTTGATATTGTGAAAGCAAGGCTTTGCGTCTGTTTCTTCTTTAACACGGGCACAATACATCGGTTGGCTATGGATCCTAACTGAGACGGGATCGAGGAAGTTCTTGTCGGGATCCGGTATCATGGATGAAAAAGTGACCAATACATTGACAAACTCTTTTTGAATCTTGGGAACATGATGAAATTTTATCTTAATGAATCTATTTTTCAATTCCTTCACATGGTGCAGATATGGAAATATCTTGGAATTCTTGGTGGCCTATTCTCCTTGTACCTGGTGCACAAGAAAATTTAAAATCACCTCGGCTATATGATTTGTGGCTTTCTTAGATTTGATTATGACGTCGTCCACATATACCTCGATCTCCTTATGTATCATGTCATGAAAAATAGTAGTCATAGCCCTCATGTAGGTGGCCCCAACATTCTTTAGACCGAATGACATTATCTTATAAGAATATACTCCCCATGGCGTAATGAAAGCCATTTTCTCAGCGTCCTCTTCGTCCATCCAGATCTGATGGTAACTGGCAAAACAATATACAAACGACTGGAGTTCATGCTTGGCACAATTGTCGATTAAGATATGTATGTTGGGAAGTGAGAAATCATCCTTTGGGAGGGCCCTATTGAGATCCCGATAATCAACATAGAACCTGACCTTCCCATCCTTCTTTAGAACTCGCATGATTTTGGCTAGCCAAGTTGGGTATTTAACCAACCTGAGGACCATGGCCTTGATTTGCTTAGTAACCTCCTCCTTGATTTTTAGACTCATGCCAGGTTTGAACTTCCTGAGTTTCTATTTTACTGGTGGTCATGCTGGGTTAGTAGGAAACTTGTGAGCCACAATGTATGTACTTAACCCAGTCATATCTTTGTATGACCATGCAAAAATTCCTCATACCCTTTCAAGAACTGTGTGTACTCTTCTTTTTTTGATGGCGACAAGTGGATGCTGATGCGGGTTTTCGTGACAGTTTCGAAGTCTCCCAAGTTGATTATTTCTGTTTCATCCAGATTGGACATTGGATTGTTCTCAAAGTCTTCTACTTCTCCAACAATTTCCTTGGGTATGACATCTTCTTCTTCCGAATCACTATACTTTTGTTACGTCGTCTCATTACATATCACAGTTGTTGGTTCATCAAGACAAGAAATGGTAACGATGTATATATAAAGATATGAGAGAAAAATGGTAATAATAAATATTGATTCACTGAAGCGTATAAGCGATTTTCAAAAATTTAAACAACGTTTCGGAACCTTTATTAAAACAAAAGGGAATTGATTTTTTTCTAAAAATAAATAAAACAATCTTGTTCAGCCTTGCTACCCTGGGACTCGTCTGCCCTGGATGGTCTGAAAGTCCAATTCTTGAGGAATGGTCTTCTATGTAGAGCTCGGATGGTAGGGACTTCCTCCTCCTCAACAATTACACAACAGTCCAGGTCCTCATCTTCCAAGAACAGGTTCCTTAAGGCTGCCAGTGCTTCTTCCTCCTTTGATCCCCATATGATGTTGGCCTGTTGGAAGGTCTGACTCAAGTGCGGTATAGGCTGCTCCAATGGATAGTACGGACCTCACCATGGGGGTGACAAGTCATTGTATTCTTGCCAGGTGTATTGATATCCCAGCCCAAAAGTAGTACCATGGCGCTTTGGCAGTATTGACTTGGTGACGCCCTGAAGATTTTTACCAAGACCCTTGCCAGGCTCATACCCTCCCTAGTTCATCATGCCTGCTATCTTTCCATCCCACCACTTATCTTTGTCTATTGAATTGACCCGCTCGATATGATGATAAGTTTATCCACCTAGATTTCTCCTATTCTCGACCATCAGAATAGTCTGACGGGTGTAAATGGGGTTGCTCCCATCTCTATGGATAATCACCTCCTGATGGTTCCACTCAAACTTCAATGCCTGATGCAAAGTTGATGCTACAACCCCAATGGTGTGTATCCACGGTCGTCCCAACAACAGATTGTAGGATGCAGATATGTCCAGCACATGAAACTCGACATCAAACCATGTAGGCCCCATTTGCAGACAAAGATTATTTTCCCTGATGAGACCCATCAAATGCTTTCACGTTCATAGTCCCTTCTCATACCTCATATAGGCCTTTACCCAATCTCTTCAGTGTTGTCAATGGGCAAATATTGAGACCGGATCCTCCATCGATTAGGAGCCTGGTAATGAAGTAGTATTCGCATTGCACTGTGATATGCAGTGCCCTATTGTGACTCAAACCCTCATGCGGCAACTCATCCTCGTGGAAAGTGATTTTGTGACTTTCCAATACCTGTCCCATCATGTTAGCCATTTCTCTTCTTGTGATGTTATTGGTAAGGGTGGCAAGTGGGCCGATTAATCCCGGGCCCGGCCTAGACCTGCAAGCCCATATGGGTAGTAGGCCTAAACGGGCCTACCCATTTAAGCTTGGGACTAGGGGCTTGAGGCCCATGTGGGCCGGTTCAAAGAAAGTGCTCGTTAGGACCGATACCGTTTGGGCCCGGGACCGGCTCCTAAGTGGGCTAGTTCAACTGGTTTTAACAGGTCCCAAATGGTCCTAAACGAGCCCAACGACTAAATTTTAATTTTTTTTCTTTATTAAAAATTTAACCATTGGCTATTTAAAAGATAGCCGTTATGGATGCCAGAATAGCCATTGGCTATTTACAAAATAGCCATTTAACCCACCCAACTTTGTTTTAACCCCAAACTTTTTATTATTATACTTTTTCCTATTTTCAACTATAAATACCCCTTCATCCTTTCATTTCTCTTCACCAAATCATCAATGTACCTCAATCTCTTTTTAATTTTCTTCTAAAATTGGTTATATTGTTGTTGCAACTTTTGTGAAAAATTGTGAAGTTAGGGAATTGAAGTATTCAAGTTTTCAACGATAATTAATTTCAACAAGTTGTTCGTCAATTCAGTAAACTCGTTCCAACTCTTTAGTTTTAATATTATATTTTTGTTTGTTTTATTTAATTACTTTGTGTAATTATAATTAAGATGGCATATTCCTTAAAAAAATATTTAGTAAAAATAAGGGAAAATCCAAGAGTGGTAAATCTAGTGGCCAATCTATTCCTCATGTAATTCCCCAGCCTCCCCTACCCAAACCCCATACCCGCCCTCCACGTGCTCCTATTCTTGATAGTGATAATACTTTATTACAATTTACGGAAAGTCAATATGTGCATAATGTTGGTTGTGGTGAATGCTTAGATGATGAATATATGAACAACCTTTACGGTAATCCAACTATAGATGAAGAAGACGAGCAGGAAATAGATTTAGATAAAACGAAACCGGATGATGATACACCCACTAGTCATGTTACTCAAGTTAACCCAACTAATCCAAATGATGCCCCGGTTGACTTCCCTATCACTACCCCTACTTTTTCTAGACAACCTTCTAAACGGGCCGAAACATCTCTTGTTTGGCCATTTATTATTCAAATAAGAGAAAAAAATAAAGCTAAGCGTAAAACTTTTGGAAAAGAGTTAGCCTTTAACTATTTTGTGGGGGGGGGGGGGGGGAGGAAGTTTTAGGAGACACATAATGATAAACCCTCAAGATAAAGCTAAGTTTTTTCAAATGCTAGACCAGATATTCCAATCTTTCTTCTTCTAGTTCTCAATCATCTAAAAGAACTGCAGGAGTAAGAGCACTTACTTCTTGGACCGAGTTCAGGGGTTCTCAAGGTTGTACCACTAGTGATTGTTCACAACTAAATGAGCTTGAAGTTTATTTGTCACAGGGACTTGAGCAGCAGAATCCTGATAGCTAATTTAATCTTTTGGAATGGTGGAAGGCCAAAGAAAAGCACTTTCCGGTCCTTTCAAAGATGGCCTGAGACATTTTAACCATTCAAGCCTCAACAATGGCATCAGAGAGTGCTTTTAGTCAAGCAAGACTATAACTCGCTGATTATAGAACGTCTATAAAGAAGAGCTTGGAAAAATCAGTATTTTTCAGAGATTGAATCTGTTCGGAACGAAGAAATATTGGACTTGCTGAATTACAACCAGAGGTAGACGAATCTTAAGAAGAAATGCTAGCTGAATTTGCGGAGGAAGCAGCTTCGCACAGAAGCGGTGATGAACTAGCTTCTTTTCTACCACCACCAACGGAAATGCCTCCGAACCCTGATGGATTTATGAAATTTGTAAGAGATACCATGTGAAATTAATATGTATTAGCCCCACATTTATTATATATATACATTTAAGCAATGTATAAAGTATATATATATATAGTATATATAATATATATAAGCTATATAATTTACAAGAAATTACCTTAAATAAAAATAATTTTTTTAAAAAAGTCAAAGCCCATTTAGGCCCGTTTGGGCCTGGGCCTGGGACTATTCCTGCACACTCCCGGTCCGGTTACACCCAAGATCCCATGTAGCTCGGGTCCGTCGCCCATGAAGACCAGGTCCGTTTGAGCCCCGCCCACAAAGCTTGTTTGGGACCGGGCCCAGACCGGATGCCAGCCTTAGTTATTGGGCACATATACTTCGTTTAATACTTTTATCAGAGCATTTCTGTGTGCTTATGAATTCTGTAGCTGCGACATGATTGATATTTGAGCAGGAGTCTTGTTCTGATGATCATCGATGACAGAATACTCCCTTGATTGTACTTTCCTCCAGAGGTCATCTGGATATGTTTCGATAACGGGAGGTCTGTTAGAGGCCTGTTTACTTGACACTCCCAAATGCTCGGGTGTATAGACTATTCCAGTCCTAGTCATCCCTTGTGCGGCACCAGATTCTACCATCTTGATTTTTTCTTTTCTTCTAGCTTCGGCCACATAATCCACGGTACAGCCTCGGTGCTGAAAGGCAGTGTGGTTGATACTATCATTGTAAATGGTGTGGCTATTTTCACCTCAAATGGAATAGGTGCAACTACAGGGGGTGCTACCTCAACTTCAAATGGGACTGATAATGTTACCTTGACTTCCACTGGTGGCTATACCTGCACTATAATAGGATTGAGTGTGATTACGGGTTTCTTGGGATCGCCAGCCTCTTTCGTAAGTCCGATTGATCCTACCGGATCCCATTCTTCATCCATCTATATCACATTGACACCTTCACCCCTGTGATCTGGGATGAGGTTATTACGGACATTAGGTGTAGCCTCATTTGCCTGGAAGATATTGTTGTCAATGAAAGTCTAGATTTTGTCCTTCAATTTGCGGCATTCGTCAATGGTGTGCCTTTTTATATTGAAATGGAATATTATTCGAGTTAACCCATTGGGACGAGTTCTCCGTGGCCACAACAGGGATGTGAGTGACGTAACCAGTAGCCTTCAATCTTTCATATAGATGGTTGATGGGTTAAGCAATGGTAGTGTATTGTTTGGGTGGTCTGCGGTTAAAATCGGGTCATGGTCTTGGGTAATTTTGATGAGTTGGAGGTGACTAAAAATGAGATGGTTGGGAATTATATGTGTGATAGGCAGTGGCCGGTTGGGAATATCTCGGGGATGATGGTTGATATAGAGGTGAAGGTGACGGTTGATATGTTGGTGGAGGTGCTTGATATGGAAGTGGAGAGGTTCGGTATACGGATGGAGTTTTGGGTCCTTGGGAAATCATCACTTCTTCCACGTCCTTCTTCTTAGATATACCCCTTGATTGCAATGCTTTATTAGTGGCCTGCAATGTCTCAAAGTTTGTCACCATCCCGCTCTTGATGCCTTCTTTGATCCTTTCACCAAGTTTGATGATATCAGAGAACTTATGGTTTTCAATAACCATAAAACTTTCATAGTATTGTGTATCCTGTGCTCTGAAAAAGAACTTGTTCATCTAATCCTCCTCCAATGCTGGCTTGACTTTGGCCGCTTCTGACCTCCAACGAGTAGCATACTCGCAGAAAGTTTTGGTGGGCTTCTTCTTGAGGTTCTGAATGTAGAAGACATCTGGTGCATTCTCTGTGTTAAACCTAAATCGATCCATGAAATCAGATGCCATACTCACCCTGTTGTACCATTTCTTAGGATCTTGGCTGATGTACCAAGACAAGGTATCTCCCGTAAGACTCCTCATAAAAAGCTTCATCTGGATCTTTTAATTTTTTCTGAACCCAACAAGCTTGTCATAATAGGTCCTTAGATGAACCCTGGGATCACCTGTACTATCAAACATCTCGAACTTGGGAGGTTTGTAACCTCTGGGTGTTCTATATCCGGCTATATGCATAGGTCTTGATAGTTCAGACTTTCTATCCCCTTGCCTCCTTCTACACCTTGAACTCGGCTGATCAACTTCTTGAGCTCCTCGGCCAAGTTCTTAATGAGAATGTCCTTCATAACATATTCTGGTGCAAAGGAGATGGGTTGAGTGGAGGTAGGTGGGGTCTCCACAAATATAGGGTTATTTTGGTGACCTGGAATTTGAGTATAGTGGTGATCATTGGTGGGATTCTGGGGTTCAAGAATGACTGGTGGAGCATTTTATGGAGTGTGGTAGGTGTTTGGCTGGTACTGTGGTGGGATAGTTGGATTTTATGGGGGAGTTTTATAATGCTGAGGTACGGGTGGATTTTGTGGGCACTTGTTGGGTGCGTTTTGAGGTGGTGCGAGGTTTTTGAGTGTTTGGATGACTGATGTCTGGGATGCTAAGTGGGAAGGATAGGTTTGCCATATTTGGACATGCTCAAGCTCACCCTGGAGTTCCAGTATTTTCTGTTCGAGCCGTGAAACTGCTTTATTTTGGGCTTGAGTACCCCGACTATCAAAAGTTTCTGCATGTGCAACCTGTGTGTTGTTTTCCTTTTTGGCACCGTTCAAATCTTCTATTTTTGCTTTTCCCTTGACTTTTGGTGGACTAAGAAGAGGAGAAGGTGGAGGGCTCCTGGATCTTGTGTGATAAGCTGATGATGCCAGTATGCATGAAGCAACCTTGCCTAGGTCTTGATATATGCATAGGTATTGATAGTTCAGACTTTCTATCCCTTTTCCTCCTTCTACACCTTGAACTCGGCTGGTCAAATTCTTGAGCTCCTCGGCCAGGATCTTAATGAGCATGTCCTTCTTAACAGAATTCGATGCAAAGGAGATGGGTTGAGTGGAGGGAGGTAGGGTCTCCACATATATAGGGTTTTTTTGGTGGCCTGGAATTTGAATAGAGTAGTGATCATTTGTGGGATTCTGGGGTTCAAGAATGACTGGTGGAGCATTTTGTGGAGTATGGTATGTGTTTGCCTGGTACTGTGGTAGGATAGTTTGATTTTGTGGGGGAGTTATATAATGCTGAGGTACAGGTGGATTTTGTGGGCACTTGTTGGGTGTGTTTTGAGGTGGTGCAATGTTTTTGAGTGTTTGGATGACTGATGTCTGGGATGCTAAGTGGGAAGGATAGGTTTGCCACATTTCAGACATGCTCAAGCTCACCCTGGAGTTGTAGTATTTTCTGTTCGAGCCGTGAAACTTCTTTATTTTGGGCATGAGTACCCTGAATATCAGAAGTTTCTGCATGTGCAACCTGTGTGTTGTTTTCCTTTCTGAAGCCGTTCAAATCTTCTATTTTTGCTTTTCCCTTGCCTTTTGGTGGACTAGGAAGAGGAGAAGGTGGAGGGCTCTTGGATCTTGCGTGATAAGCTGTTGATGGCAGTATGCACGAAGCAACCTTGCCTATGTCTTGATATATGCATAGGTCTTGATAGTTCAGACTTTCTATCCCCTTGCCTCTTTTTACACCTTGAACTCGGCTGGTCAACTTCTTGAGCTCCTCGGCCAGGTTCTTAATGAGCATGTCCTTCTTAACAGATTCCGGTGCAAAGGAGATGGTTTGAGTGGAGGGAGGTAGGGTCTCCACATATATAGGGTTGTTTTGGTGGCCTGGAATTTGAGTATAGTGGTGATCATTTGTGAGATTCTGGGGTTCAAGAATGACTGGTGGAGCATTTAGTGGTGTATGGTAGGTGTTTGGCTGGTACTGTAGTGGGATAGTTTGATTTTGTGGGGGCGTTACATAATGCTGAGGTACAGATGGATTTTGTGGGCATTTGTTGGGTGCGTTTTGAGGTGGTGCGAGGTTTTTGAGTGTTTGGATGATTAATGTCTGGGATGCTAAGTGGGAAGGATAGGTTTTCTACATTTCGGACATGCTCAAGCTCACCCTGGAGTTCCAGTATTTTCTGTTCGAGCCGTGAAACTACTTTATTTTGGGCCTGATTTCCCTGAATATCAGAAGTTTCTGCATGTGCAACCTATGTGTTGTTTTCCTTTCTGGCGTCGTTCAAATCTTCTATTTTTGCTTTTCCCTTTCCTTTTGGTGGACTAGGAATAGGAGAAGGTGGAGGGCTCTAAGATCTTGTGTGATAAGCTTATGATGCCAGTATGCATGAAGCAACCTTGCCTAGGTCTTGATATATGCATAGGTCTTGATAGTTCAGACTTTCTATCCCATTGCCTCCTTCTACACCTTGAACTCGGTTGGTCAACTTCTTGAGCTCCTCGGCCAGGTTCTTAATGAGCATGTCCTTCTTAACAGATTCCGGTGCAAAGGAGATGGTTTGAGTGGAGGGAGGTAGGGTCTCCACATATATAGGGTTGTTTTGGTGGCCTGGAATTTGAGTATAGTGGTGATCATTTGTGAGATTCTGGGGTTCAAGAATGACTGGTGGAGCATTTAGTGGTGTATGGTAGGTGTTTGGCTGGTACTGTAGTGGGATAGTTTGATTTTGTGGGGGCGTTACATAATGCTGAGGTACAGATGGATTTTGTGGGCATTTGTTGGGTGCGTTTTGAGGTGGTGCGAGGTTTTTGAGTGTTTGGATGATTAATGTCTGGGATGCTAAGTGGGAAGGATAGGTTTTCTACATTTCGGACATGCTCAAGCTCACCCTGGAGTTCCAGTATTTTCTGTTCGAGCCGTGAAACTACTTTATTTTGGGCCTGATTTCCCTGAATATCAGAAGTTTCTGCATGTGCAACCTATGTGTTGTTTTCCTTTCTGGCGTCGTTCAAATCTTCTATTTTTGCTTTTCCCTTTCCTTTTGGTGGACTAGGAATAGGAGAAGGTGGAGGGCTCTAAGATCTTGTGTGATAAGCTTATGATGCCAGTATGCATGAAGCAACCTTGCCTAGGTCTTGATATATGCATAGGTCTTGATAGTTCAGACTTTCTATCCCATTGCCTCCTTCTACACCTTGAACTCGGTTGGTCAACTTCTTGAGCTCCTCGGCCAGGTTCTTAATGAGCATGTCCTTCTTAACAGATTCCGGTGCAAAGGAGATGGGTTGAGTGGAGGGAGGTAGGGTCTCCACATATATATGGTTATTTTGGTGGCCTGGAATTTGAGTATAGTGGTGATCATTGGTGGGATTCTGGCATTCAAGAATGACTGGTGGAGCATTTTGTGGAGTATGGTAGGTGTTTGGATGGTACTGTGGTGGGATAGTTTGATTTTGTGGGGGAGTTATATAATGCTGAGGTACGAGTGGATTTGGTGGGCGCTTGTTGGGTGTGTTTTGAGGTGGTGCGAGGTTTTTGAGTGTTTGGATGACTGATGTCTGGGACGCTAAGTGGGAAGGATAGGTTTGCCAGATTTCGGACATGCTCAAGATCACCCTGGAGTTCTAGTATTTTCTATTCGAGCCGTAAAACTGCTTTATTTTGGGCCTGAGTACCCTGACTATCAGAAGTTTCTGCGTGTGCAACTTGTGTGTTGTTTTCCTTTCTGGCACCGTTCAAATCTTCTATTTTTGCTTTTCCCTTGCCTTTTGGTGGACTAGGAAGAGGAGAAGGTAGAGGGCTCCTGGATCTTGTATGATAAGCTGATGATGCCAGTATGCACGAACCAACCTTTGGGGAATGTGAATAATCAAAAAAAAGAAAGAAAAACAAAAGGTAGCCAAGTCAGTAATGATTCAGGAAAATTCGTAGTATTTAAACACATATTGTGGGAATATAAATTCACGTCCTAATTTGGGAGCCCCGTTGTGCCCGAGGTGGGCCTAGAGACAAATAAATTTTGAGAAATTTAGTGCCAATAATTGCCTCATTTCATTAATGTGAAAATAGACGACCCAAAACGATACTAAATAAGATAATGTCACTAATGGTAGTCGGCCTTATTACATTTAGAAAGCAAGTAAACCTAATCTATTTGGTCCTAGAAGGACCCTTTCCAGACTGGATGCTCTTGTCGATCAATTCCCCCAGTTCGCGCAGGTTCAGCAGTAAGAATGGCCTTTCCAAATGCTCTCCTTTGTTTCCTTCAGCGTTTTGGCAATCAGTAACTCTGTTCCTCATTTTTCTAATGGTGGTCTGTTATGGACCATGCCGAACCTATGGACTTCGTGCCTTATTTCTGCAAAACAAAAGATGGTTAGGCCCTTTCCCCCTCTAGGTTCGTCTATTTATACAACAATGATTAGCATATTGGCACTTACTTCTCCAAATTAATGCGCACAATCGTGCTTCCGTCCGTTGAGACTATGAAAAACTAGATGGACTTTTGGGTGAGGCTTGCCTTAAAGGGTTATTATATGTACAACATATTAACCCGGCTAGGTTTGGCCATAATACATGCACAATTGATCAGAGTAAGGTTGCTATAGAGGTCTAGACTAGGACCCTCAAGTGGGCAACTTGAGAGTGAAAGGCACGGAACCTTCGAACGCACCGCTGATCGACTAGTTTTATCGCAAATACGCCTTTCGAAATTTAAAAGGGTGATATATAGGAAGAGCGCAAACACTCATCAAGCATTGCTATAGGATTGATTACGCATGAGTGGAATATGATGTTGAGCATGATTTATGCAACAACAAATAGCATGTTGTCAAGTATTTGCATATTTAAAAAAGATAAATGCGGTATTTAAATTATTGAAAGACAGTTACAAAAAGTAAACAAGGAGACAAGTCAGGTTCGGGAAATAAAGGAAGTCATAAATGCATTCATATGCGTGCATTACCCGTCCCTTTAATTATATAGTCCTGGAGATATTCAGGATTTATAGTTGAGCTGGATCTAGACTCTCCTACAATAATTAAAAGGAGAAAATTTTAGGCGACAAACAAAACATGTAGGACTAGACCAGAGATAGAACAGTTAAAAGGCTCACATTTTACCTCCACAAAGAGAGCAAGTAAGTGCACGTCTCAAACAACAAATTTCAGATGTTTTAGAGAGGTCCTAGAACAGGATATCTAGGTAGGCATGAAAAGCAGAATATGCAGAAATGAGTTAAGGAAAAACTTTAAAGACCTAATCAGTTTGCCTACTGATTTTAGAATCTGTTGAATCTGGGCAGTTCTCAAATAAGCACATCATAGTTTTCAGTTTTAGAAAGATTTTAATTACCTACAGACTTGCCTAGGCCTACACTCTATAAACATGCTGTCTAAAATATAATCAGGATCAATTTAAGACAAACAATTTTGAACTTATTAAGTCCTATATGCACACTGGTCTAGGTGTTGAACATTACAAAGCTGGTTTACATATATTTAATCCTAGAACATGATATCTAGGATTTGGGATTGCTTTTAAATAGGATAGTTACTGATTTATGCGATGAAGACATGATTTTAAAGAGAATGCAATAACATTCCTAAAGTAGGATCTCTAATGCACATAACGAATGGAAGTTTTTGTTAAGCAGGATTATAAAAGTAATTTAATAACAAAATTTCTAGGTGATCATGATTATGTAAAAGCAGAATTTCGTAACAAATGAGGTGATGAGCCATGTTTTGTAGTATGCCAAACAATCCTAAAAGCATGATTTCTAAAGCAAGTAAACATAATAAACCTAAGGCGTGATTTCTATTGCAAGTAAGCATAGCATACCTAAGGCATGCTTTCAAATGCAAGAAAGCATAGTAAACATAAAGGTATGATTTCTAATGCAAGCAAACATAACAGAGCTAAGGCATGATTTCAAATCCAAGTAAGCATATTAAACCTAAAGCTATGATTTCTACCCGATTTCCCTCACAAAAAATCATATAAGAATCCATTTTCCTTTCACTAATTTTCCCAATATCTGTTTAAAAGAATTATTATTACTGACCATAAATGAATTACATAATGAATAAAAGCTATTAAATAGGGTGCCTGAAGTAGGCCCAAAGTGAATCTGGAAATACCAGGCCT
The DNA here is from genome assembly GCA_026770625.1 of Nicotiana glauca. Classification (NCBI taxonomy): domain Eukaryota; kingdom Viridiplantae; phylum Streptophyta; class Magnoliopsida; order Solanales; family Solanaceae; genus Nicotiana; species Nicotiana glauca. The sequence continues at coordinate 126,240 of MU678136.1, forward strand.
TCAAACAATCCCAGATGCCCTAGTCTCATGATGTCCAATAAGGGTATCCTGGTGCGTCAAAGTTCCCTAGGGCCTCAGGGACCCCGTGCAATGCTCACACAAAGATCTTTTTAAATAGAAGAGTAGTTATGTGCAGTATGGAAGGGCCATCCCCAAAGTGCCAGAGTTCGGAGGAATCTCATGGATTCCTAGGCAGTACACACACTGGAGGGGCAGAAATTAAGTAATCTAAGAGTACAAGTGAGAGTGCTTGACATAGTTAATTTTTTTAAAAAGCAGTAGAGAGGTAAAATCTTTAGAAGTGAAAATACTTTAGGAGTAGTAATACTTTGGAGAAACATATTGGGAGTGAAAAACATGTTGAAAAACTTTTGAGGGAAATGAAGGTTTAGCAAACAAGAACATAGTCACAAAAGCATCACATTGTCCAATTTTAACTACACTTTGTCAATCAGTTCTAGATGTAAAAATAGTTACACAAAAGGGAGCAAGGGTTGGGAACACAAGACACTTGAAATAGGAGCACATAAGAAGAAGGGTGAAGGTAGTCATGTTAGTTAATAAAGCGAGGGGGAAGGTACTGATTTAAGGTCTAAATTATAACCATACTTTAGTGATAAGCATGTTATTTAAGAACACACAAGACTTAAGCACTGCAATAAACATGCTGGCTAAACATAGTGAGACATAAGTCTGGATAGAGAGGAAATCATGCTGAAGAATACAAGAACAACCATAAAGATTCAATCACACAAAGTAGCCATACTAGTTGAGGTCCATAAGTAGTTATGCTAATTGAAATATAGAAAAGTCATGGATTCAACATAAGTAAAGCAACAGACAAGAAATCACATAGGTTTAAGCTTCATAACATGATGAATGACATTAGGAATGGAAACATACAGGTTAAAGATAGCAAAATAGAAGGTGAAAGTGTGCATAACTCAGTGATCTAGCCTTGGCTTTTAGCCGACTAGACAATGTAGTGAACACAAGTAGCAGAAAGGTTTTAGTGTGAGCAAAGTTTTTTTTGTGTGTGTGTTTCTGAACTATTGTTCGTATTTAGAAGAATCAGAATGAGAGTATATATAGCACTCAGTGAGATAAAAATAAATAAAGTAAAGAGGGAATCATAGTTCATAAAATAAGGGTAATCAAATAAATCAACTAGTTAATTGGGGGATTTAACCAATCAATTCATACAGAAAATCTGGGAGTGACCCCCTAAAGTAGGGAGAGTTAACTAACGATATAAACTGGGGCTTAAATAAGGTAATAAATCAATCATGTACCATATAGGAGTCAATTAAACCCCATAAATCAGGCTGATAGTTTAAATACGGTAGGTGTTACTAATTAAAGTCACAAATAAGGAAGTAGGTAAAAAAAATCATAGAGAAATATTGATTTTAACAGGAAAATCTAATTCGAACCCTAAATAAAATCAATCCATATATTTGATTGACAGAAATGGAAACATAAGGATAGAAAGATTGAATTAGTTAATGCAATAAACAGAAAAGACATAGGGTTTAAAGAACATACACAAAATTAGTCAAACTAATAAAGAATAATCAGGTTTGAACACTTGAAGTCGAAAACCCTTTTGAGGAAAACTTAGAACGAAACCCTAATTTCAGAAAAGCACTGAAATCGAAACAGTAATAACAAAAGTAGAAGATTTTTGAGGAAAAATATCAAATAACGCTTAAAACGTTTCAGATCTACAAGGATCAGAATAGACCTAAGTAGTTATAAGATTAGGGTTTTCGAAAATGACAGAGATGAAAGGAAACTTGGTCCAAAACCATAGATTCAGACCATAAATTCTAAAAAAATAGTACTCACAAACGAAATGGCCATAGACAGGCATGTGAGAAATGTTTCAGATGAAACCAGGTTGAATTTCTTTGAATTTTTCTTAGAAATCGATGTAAGTGAACAACCACAAGATGTAGAAGGCCGGTAAGGGCTAAAAATTGTAGAGAAACCCCATAGACGGAGATTTTTGCTAGTGACGACGTTGAGGTTTTAGGGGTGATTGAGAGAGAAGGGGAGGGTTTAGGAAAACAAAGACGGCGGGTAATGAGTGAGGTAGGGTTTTGGGGGGTTATTTAATTAAAATAGAAACTAATTCCTGGACCATTGATCTCTTGAGATCTCTTGAGTCCATGGCTGGGCGGGTCAGATAAAAAATTGGGCTTGGGTAGATTTGGGCTAAGTTTTAGGATATCTAGGATGGTATAATTGGGTTAAAATAAAATTAAAAAGGGTTATTTGTTAAATACCCAATTAATTAGTAAAATAATTTGTAAAAATAATTAACAAACTATAAATAATGATTTTTATGAATAAAATATTTTGAAATAATTACTCAATATTATAAAAAAATATAAAATCTATTTTCTGGTAAAATAATATAATGATGCATGCATGAGCTATTATTGCAAAGTTATTGCAATTATAACCTAAAAATGTAATTGTAATGATGAAAAATGCAATTAAAATATTTGAACACTCATATGATCCGAAATGGTGAATTTAGATGATTAAATCATCATTGAATAATTTGAGGGATAATTTTGAACGTCTATGTAATTAAAAATGCAGAAATAAATGGATTCATGGCCTTGAAAAATGTAAAAATACTTGTGCATATTTGCATATGCATGTATAATATTTTGAAAGTGTTTATGCAAAATTTAAAATATATGAGGAAAAAATTGGGTATCAACAGCGGTCTCGCAAGTGTACTGACCCTTCTGCACCTGCGCCTTCTGACCATCCTTGCCCATGGCCGCATCTACGATTCCGCACCTGCGGTCCCCAATCCGCATGTGCTGTTATGAGAGAATTCAGCAGCTTCAGCTATAAATTTGCAACTCCAAACTCCCCGTCAACCATCCGAAATCACCATGATGCCCCCGTGACCTCAATCAAAAGCACGAATAAGTCACATACCGCTATCCAAATTTATACCAATCTTTGAAAAACCTAAATCAACATCGAATCAAAAAAATAACATCGGATTCAAGCCTAAGGTTCCAAAAACTTCCAAATTTCGCTTTTGATCAAAAAGTCTATCAAACCTCGTCCGAATGACCTGGAATTTCATACGTGACAAATGACACAATGGACCTACTACAACTTCCAAAACTCTATTCCAACCCCAATATCAAAATTTCCACTAACAGCCGAAAAACGCCAAAATTTCACTTTCGCCAATTCAAGCCTAAATCAACTGCGTACCTCTAAATTACATTCCGATCACACTCCTAAGTCACAAATCACCTCACTAAGCTATTCGAATCATCATAAATCACATCCGAGACCTGATTCACATAAGTCAACATCCGGTTAACTTTTCTATCTCAAACTCACTCAAAAGAGACTGAGTGTCTCAAACCTTTCCAAAACTATTACGAATTCCAATCGACTAACCCGAAACTATATAACACAGATGAACAAAGCATAAGGAAGCATAAATGGGGGAAAATAGAGTGATAACACATGAAACAACCGGCCGGGTCATTAATGTTGGTTCGGGATTTGAAAGAGTTTGGGTTGAAATTAGAATACTTGGTTCCTTAAGGTTGGCTTAGAAAGCCAAGTTTGACTTCGGTCAACATTTTGAGTAAACAATCACTGAATTGGGATTTGAAGATTCCAACAGGTTGGTATGATGATTTCAGACTTGGGCGTATGTTCAGATTGGGTTTTGGATGACCCGAGAGTGTTTTGGCACCTAATAGTGAAAGTTGATTCCTTAAGGACTTTGAAGGTCTTAAATATTTGGTTTGGAGCGAATTTTTGTGTCATAGAGGTCCGAATGTAATTCCAAGATTGGGAATAGTTTCCTATTATCATTTAAGACTAGCACGCAAAATTTGGTGTCAATCCGAGTAGTATATGTTTGTTTCGTTGCTTTGGATGTAAATTGAAAAACTTGAAGTTCATAAGTTTGATTCAATTAGTTTTAGGGGATGATTCTTAGATTTAACATTATTTCAAGCATTTTGAGGATTCGAACAAGTCTATTTTATGATTTCCAATTTGTCGGTTTGGTCAGGCGGGGTCCCGGAGGCCCCGAGTGTCAATCAGACGAGGCTCGAGTTGAGTTAGGAAATTTTGGAAGGAGATGAAGCTCCAAGTTGCTGTCATAACCACATATGAGTGTGATGACAAAAAAGGTCATCTTTTGTTTTAGAGTCCATTTTCGTGTTTTGAAGCCATAAAAACCTCCTTGTATCTCTCTTTGATTTGCGTGCACAGTCCAGGTGCGATACCGTAAAGCTTTTGTGTGAAATATTTTAAGAAATAATGATTTTGGCTTAAAAATATGATTTTAGTTAACTTCAGTCAATATTTTGGGTAAACTCCGGAGGATCCGTAGTAAAATATTAGACTTGGGCGTATGCGCGGAATCAAATTTCGAGGTCCCTAGCCCGAGAAAAAATCTTTAAAGAAAATTGTTTGCTGGAAAATATAAGGATTTTTGGAAATAAAATGGTGTGTAATCGTGATAGTGTCAGGACCGTATTTTAGTTTCGGAGCTCGGTACAGGTTTAAAATAATATTTAATTCAAATCTTTGAAATTTGGTAAGAATCAGAGTTGTTGATATAAATCGGACCCTAGGTTGAGAAAATAGAAATTTTGAACCATCTTATGAATTTCAGAAAATTGAGGTTAAATTAGTAGTTGTTGATATTATTTGATGATTTGATCGTACTAGCAAGTTTGTATGATATTTTTAAACTTGTATGCATGTTTGGTTTAGAGCCCTGAGGGCTCAAGTGAGTTTTGGATATGCCAAAGAGTGATTAGAACTTACAAAAACTCAGCTGATGCATCTGGTGTTTTGCATAGGCCTCTGATCTCGTAATTGTGGGATCAGGCTTCGTAATTACGAAGTGAGCAGGCCTGGGAAATGCGACAATAATGTCGCAAATGCGATCCAGGCTTGGGCAGGCCATCCTCGCAAATGCGACATTTTGGCCGGAATTGCGAAAGCCCCTTATGTCGCAAATGCGAAATTTTCATTGCCAATGCGATGGCTGCAGAAATTTATAGGTTTCGTAATTGCAAACCCCTGATTGCAATTGCAATAACTGCAACCTGTTTAGTGAGGTTTCAGACGGAATTTCTTCTTCATTCTTCAAAATTTCGAAACCTAAGCATCCCTAGGTGAATTTTGAAAGACTAAAACTTCTCCAAATCATAAGTAAGTGATTTCTAACTCATCTTCTTCAATCTAATCATCTTTTTATGTGATTTCACTTAAAAAAAACTACGGTTTTTCATGGGAAATTGGGTGTTCTTGGGTAGAAATTAGGAATTTTAAATTTTGGGGGTCTGGACCTCAAATTGAGGGCGACTTTCAAAACCAATTGCTTATTTGAGTTTGTGGGTGAATGGGTAATCTGGTTTTTGTTCGAACATTGAGTTTTGACCAAGCGAGCCTGGTGTCAGGTTTTGACTTTTGCGTAAAACACTAGGAAATCTTTATTGATGCATTAGAATTGGTTTATTTAGTGTTTATTGATGTTATTAAATTAATTGTGGCTAGATACGAGTGAATTAGTGGTGGAATCGAGAGGTAAAGCGGTGGTTGGGTGTTGAATTACCCGTTGGCTTGAGGTAAGTGCTTGGTCTAACCTTGACTTGTGGGAATAAGAATCCCCCACTTATGTGCTAAGTGAAATTTCAAGTGTATGGCATATAGGTGTGGTGACAAGTACCTATGCGCCACCAAATTTCCATTTTTAGTTTGCTCCCTTCCCCGTTTCCTATTATACTATTTCTTGTCTTATTTGCTACATACTTAAACTGTTTCCTTGCCTTAATTGCTAATTGCTCATAAATGATTCCATGCCTAATTGGTTCATATTAACTGTTTCTCTCTTATTTGGAGTATCTAGTTGTTTCATGGTTTCACTTTATTACACTGTTGGCTTATATTGGGTTGTTGGTGCCTTATGGTGTACCTTTGTTGGTCTTGCTGATTAGTTTTTATAGGTGAAGTTTCATATTCGTGGCAATATTCGATTGTGTGGGTTGAAGTATAAGGGATGTAGAAATTTAGTTAACTTGTGAAATACCTTTTATTTTGTCTTTGTGATTGTCGTTGATATACATACATATGTTGGGATTGGGTTGCATGCCGCAATAGGAGGAATAAATGAGGAAGTTGATTGTCTGGTGGGATCGGGTTTCACGTCGCATTAAGGAGTAATAAGGGTGGAAAGGTGGGATCGGATTGCATGCCGCAACATGAGGAATAAGGGCGATATGTGTTGAGAAGTAATAAGGGAGGACATGTGGGATGGGGTTGTGCGCCGCAACAAGGAGGAATAATGGAGAATTATGATACTGTTATTGATGGAATATTGATACTGTTATTGTTTATATGGTGGGATCGGGATGCACGCCGCATCAATTATGGTTTTTGGCATTTATTTTTGTTGAAGCCTATTACTGAGATATTGAAAACTCCCTAAGGATTGGTTATAGTTGGATACTAGTATTCATAGATGGTCCGTGAGATTATGACACCAATTCTGGTTGGAGTTTTATTAAGGTTTCGCAGTTGTATTAAAATAACTTGTTATCTTTCATTTTTGTTCCACTGATTTACTTATGTTAACTTGTAAATTGTTAAAGTTAAAAAGGAAAAGGCAAACTATTTTGTAACATTAGTTGGCCTAGCGAGAACAATGTTAGGTGCCATCACGGTTCTGGCGGTGGGAAATTCGGGTCGTGAAAGTTGGTACCAGAGCGCTAGGTTGCTTAGGTCTCACAATTTATGGACAAAATTGGTAGAGTCTGAGGGATCATTACAGAGACGTGTGTGCTTATCCCCTAGAGGCTACAGAGTCAGGAAAACTTTCACTTCTATTCATCTGTGTCATGCGGTTTATCTCTCAAAGCTAATTGAATTCTCTACTTTGTTCTTTCGCAGATGGCGAGAACGCATATCACTTCATCAGCCGATCAGTAGCTGAGCCCCCAGTGGAGCTTCTACGAGGGGTAGAGGATGAGGCCAAGGTTGGGTTAGGGTGCAATGAAGGGCAGCAGCCCCAGCGACGGAGCCTCAGGTTGAGTTTGATGATGAGGTTCTGGCCTAGACTGTTCCAGCGGGACCAACTCAGGTCCCAGAGGGGTTCATAGATACCCCGGTACTCCCGGATGCTTTGGTCCGTCTAGTGGGCCTTATGGAGAGTGTCACTCAGGCATGAATACTTATTGTAGCATCAGCCGTCTCTCGGGCAAGAGGGGCTTGACAAGAGGCCACGTCATTCCGGTGGATTTAGTGGGACCTCCTCTGGAGGTCGAGGTACTTTTGGTAGAGGCCATTATCCCAAGCTGTTTCATTCAGCACTCCAGGCATCTCATGGAGCTTCAAGGAGTCTTGGTCCTTATGTACTTCCTCCAGGGCAGCCAGCTCATAGTGCACTGCCAGCTCTCATCAGAGGACCCCCTCTTCAGAGTTATTATTGCGGTCGCTAGCCTACCAAGGTCAGTCTCAATTTCCCTAACCACAGTATTCAGATGGATGTTTTGAGTGTGGTGAGTATGGTCATATCCAGAGGACTTGCCCGAGGTTAGTGGGTGCTCAGTCGCAGCAGCAGGGTCCTTGTGCCACGATTCAGGCACCGCCTGCCCATACCAGCCAGAGGCAGGGGTCAGGGAGCCAGAGGTAGGGGTTAGCCCGTTAGAAGTTGAGGTCAGGCCGTTAGAGGTAGAGGTTAGGCCGCTAGAGGTGGAGGCTAGCCAGCAAAAGGATGTCCCAGAGATATAGTTCAGGATAATAGGGCCTAAACCCGATGTTTTGCTTTTCCAGCTAGGACTGAGGCTGAGTCCTCCGATACTATTCTTACAGGTACTGCTTCGGTTTGTAATAGAGATGCTTCAGTTCTATTATCCAAGGTTTTTATACTCCTATATGTCTTCTTATTTTGCTTCATATTTGGTTGTGCTTCACGATTCTTTGAGTGCTCCTGTATTTGTGTCTATACCAGTAGGTGATTCTATTATTGTAGATCGTGTCTATCATTCATGCGTGGTTCTTATTGGGGGTCTTGAGACCCGTGTAGACCTTTTACTCCTCGATATGGCTGATTTTGATTTTATTTTGGAGATGGATTGGTTGTCACATTACCCCGTTATTTTGGACTGTCATGCCAAGACTGTGACCTTCGCTTTGCCACGATTGCCTCGATTGGAGTGGAGAAGGACTCCTGGTCATTCTGTCAGTAGGGTTATTTCTTATATGAAGGCTTGGCATACGACCGAGAAGGGGTATTTGGCTTACTTGGCATATGTTCGTGATTTTCGTGCAGAGGTTCCTTCTATGGATTCCGTGCCAGTTTTTCGAGAGTTTCCAAAGGTGTTTCCTGCAGACCTGCCGGGTATGCCACTCGACAGGGATACTGAATTTTCCATTGATTTGGCTCCAGGCACTCAGCCCAATTCTATTCATCAATATCGCATAGCTCCACCAGAGTTGAAAGAATTGAAGGAGCAGTTGCAATGTTTAGAAATGGCTTATAGACTTGCGTTGCCGCCGAGTTTATCAGTGGTGCATCCATTATTTCATGTGTCCATGCTTCAGAAGTATCACTATAATCTATCCCACGTGTTAGACTTCAGCACTGTCCAGCTGGATAAGGACTTGACCTATGAGGAAGAGCCGGTAGCTATTTTAGGCCAGCAGGTTCGTCAGTTGAGATCGAAGAGTTTCCCTTAAGCTCGTGTACAATGGAGAGGTCAGCCTGTTGTGGCAGTGACTTAGGAGTCCGAGTTTGATATGCGAAGCCGATACCCCCACCTTATCACCGACTCAGGTATTTTTCTATGTCCATTCGAGGGCAAATAATTGTTTTAATGGTGGAGAATATGATGACCCAAAAGGTCATATTTTGTTTTAGAGTCTATTTCCATGTTTTGAGGCCTTGAAAACATTCTTGTATCTCTCCTCGATTTGCATGCGTTGTCCAAGCGCGATACCGTAAAGCTTTTATGTGATTTTTTTTAAGAAATAATGATTTTGGCTTAATAATGTGATTTTAGTTGACTTCAGTCAACATTATGGGTAAACAGGCCCGGACCCGTGTTCAGACGGTCCCGGAGGGTCCGTAGTAAAATATGGGACTTGAGCGTATGCCCGGAATCGAATTCCGAGGCCATAGCCCGAGAATTTTTTTTAAAAAAAATTGTTTGCTGAAAAATATAAGAATTTTTGAAAATGAAATGGTCTTTGATCATGATGCTGTCGGGCCCGTATTTTGGTTTCAGAGCCTGGTACAGGTTTAAAATAATAATTAAGTCGAATTTGTGAAATTTTGTAAGAATTGGAGTTGATTTGATATAAATCGGACCCTAGGTTGAGAAAATAGAAATTTTGAACTATCTTTTGAATTTCATGAAATTGAGGTCAAATTCATAGTTGTTGATGCTATTTGATGATTTGATAGCACGAGCAAGTCCGTATGATATTTTTAGACTTGCATGCATGTTTGGTTTAGAGCCCCGAGGGCTCGGGTGAGTTTTGGATAGGCCATAGAGTGATTAGAACTTAGGAAAACTCAACTGATGCATCTGGTGTTTTGCACAGGCCTCTGATCTCGCAATTGCGAGATCAGGCTTCGTAATTGCGAAGTGAGCAGGCCTAGAAAATGCGACAATAATGTTGCAAATGCAAACCAGGTATGGGCAGGCCATCCTTGCAAATGCAAAATTTTGGTCGGAATTGAGAAGCACATTTTGTCGCAAATGCAACATTTTCATCGCAAATGCGAAGGCAGCAGGAATTTATAAGGTTCGCAATTGCGAACCCCAGATCGCAATTATGATAACTGCAGCGATTGCAATTATGATAATTGCAGCCTGTTAAGTGAGATTTAAGATGGGATTTCAACTTTGTTCTTTAAAATTTCGAACCTTAAGCATCCCTAGGCGATTTTTCAAGGACTTAAATTTGTCCAAATCATATGTAAGTGATTTCTAACTCATCTTCTTCAATCTAACTCATCATTTTATATTATTTCACTTCAAAATTTAGGGGGTTTTATGGGAAATTGAGTGTTCGTGGGTAGAAATTAGGATTTTTGAATTTTTGGGATTTGGACCTCAAATTGAGGGCAGATTTCAAAACCAATTGGATATTTGAGTTCGTGGGTGAATGCGTAATTGGGTTTTTGTTCGAACTTTGAGAGTGGACTCGGGGTCGGGTTTTAACTTTTGGGGAAAACATTGGAAAATCTATATTGATGCATTAAAATTGATTTGTTTAGCGTTTATTGATGTTATTAAATTAATTATTGCTAGATACGAGTGAATTTGTGGTGGAATCGAGAGGTAAAGCGGTGGTTGAGTGTTGAATTACCTGTTGGCCTGAGGTAAGTATTTGGTCTAACCTTGACTTGAGGGAATAAGAATCCCCGACTTATGTGCTAAGTGAAATTTCATGTGTGTGGGGCGTATAGGTGTGGTGACAAGTACCTATGAACCACCAAATTTCCATTTATAGTTTGTTCCCTTCCCAATTTCCTATTATACTATTCTTGTCTTATTTGTTACCTTCTTAAACTGTTTCCATGCCTTAGTTCCTACTTGCTCATAAATGATTCCATGCCTAATTGCTTCATATTAACTGTTGCTCTCTTATTTGATATATCAAATTATTTCATGGTTTCTCTTTATTACACTATTGGCGTATAATGGGTTGTTGGTGCCTTATGGTGCACCTTGTTTGGTCTCGCTGATTAGGTTTCATGGTTGATGTTTCATATCCGTGGCAATATTCCATTGTGTGGGCTGAAGTATAAGGGGTGTAGAAATTTAGTTAACTTTTGAAATACCTTGTATTTAATCTTTGTGATTGGTGTTGATATACATACATATGTTGGAATAGGATTGCACGCCGCAATAGGAGGAATAAGGGAGGAAATTGATTGTCTAGTGGGTTCGAGTTGCACGCCGCAACGAGGAGTAATAAGGGTGGACAGGTAGGATCGGGTTGCGCAATGCAAAAGAAGGAATATGGGCGATATGCGTTGAGGATTAATAAGGGAGGACAGGTGGGATAGGGTTGCACGCCGCATTAGTTATGGTTTTTGGAATTTATTTCTGTTGAACCCTATTACTGAGATATTGAAATCTTCCTACGGATTGGTTCTAGCTAGATACTAGTAGAATGGCTTAGTCATGTGTTTCTTTAATGCAAGTTCCGGTTATTTTTTTATTCTATACCTTTATTATGTTATTATAAACTGTTTCATGTTATATATATATATATATATATATATATATATATATATATTTGTTATTCCCCATCATAGCCTAGTCGCTACTTCTTCGAGGTTAGGCTGGGTCAGTTGTATTAATACTACACTCTGCACTCTTTGTACAGATATCGATACTGACCATACAGACCGTAGTTCGAGGTTGCCGCCTTTAGTCCAGTGGAGACACGAGGTTGTCCTGCAGGCGTCCGCAAGTCTTGGCATCCCCGTCCGTCCTATTTCATTTATGTTTTATCTATTTCCGAGACATATGTGTATTTCTTTGTTCAGACTATTATGTTTTGTATTCGTAGATGGTCCGTGAGATTGTGACACCAGTTCTGGGTGGACTTTCCCTCGCAGAAGCGAGACCGCAGATGCGGTTACCTAACTGTAGGTGCGTGAATTGCTGAAGGTAGTACCTTCCTTTAATACGGGAAATGTTTCATTTTTCACACATTTTATTCAATTCTTGGGCGATTTGGGAGCTTCAAAAGAGGGAATTTTAGCCTAGCATTGTGAGGTAAGTTATTTCTACGTAATGTGAGTTTAATACATAGTTTAGGGGTATATTACACCTTGCAAATTAGTTAAAATTGTGGGTTTAGAGTAAAACCTAGGGTTTTGATAGAAACAAAATTTAACCATAAAATTTATTATGGAATAAAGTAAAAATCATATATTCTTGATCCTCAGGTTATGGGTAACAACTTCCCTCGAGAATTTCCGGAATCGGGGTCTGTGGGCCTGTGGATGGATTTTAGAATTTAGGGATGGGGAATTACTTTTATAGTTAGAATATGAACTCTCGAGCTTGTATTGACTAGTTCTTTTCCCGTTTGATTAATTTTGGATCGTTCGGCTTTGAATTAAGGGTTTGAGTGCGGTCTTAAAATTGAAAGTAAGCTTTGGAGCCAGGTGAGTCTTCTTTCTAACATCGTAAGAGGGAAATAAATCCCTAGGTGAACTAAATAAATGAATGTGACTATCTGTGGAGGCTACGCATGCATGTGGTGACAAGAGTCTGTGTGTAGCTACTATTATATTAACTGTCCGGGTAGTTTAGGACCCGTATCATGCCATACATGCAAATGCTTGTGTTCATGCTTGCTAACTGAGATCACTTAGGACATGTTTAGGAATTGTAAATAAATATAAATGAGTGTACGCACTTACTTGAGAGCTTGTATGAATTTATCTGACTATAAATGAACAATGTGTGTTTTCTTGATAATATTTGCTATTTGTGGATCGGTCCATTCGCCTCGATAGAAATAAATGCACCTACTATTCACGTTATTTGACCCTCTGGGAGTGCACAATTATTATTATGTGGTCAGGCCGTACGACCTCGGAATATTTTGCGCATGTTGTTTATGTGGAATTCATCCATGTTTTACTTTGTTTAAATGTTTTGAAACGTAAGTTATTATATGAAATGACTGCAATTGATATACCGTTTCTATTTGTTCCGAGACTGTCGTTATATTCATGCTATCCATGCTTAGCGAAACCTTAAATATTCTTGATATTGACCTTAGGAAGTGTCAAGTCGACTGCTCGTCACTACTTTTTCGAGGTTAGACTGGATACTTGCTGGGTACATGTTGTTTATGTACTCATACTATGCTTATGTACTTAACTGTACAGGATCTGAGGCAGGTGCATTTAGTTACTCCTCTGGTGGGCGTCCTTGACTCCTGATTGAGATCTCGCGGTGAGCTGCCCTCTGAGCCGTTCAACAACATATCGAAGTTCTCTTCTTTTGTTGTTGATTATGTACTATCTATTTTGTTTCAGGCAGTAGGATAGTGGTATTTTTATACATTCTACTAGTCGCCTAGTACTTGTGACACTAGTTCTAGGCATACATTTGTAGACTATTATTTTGAGATGTATTTACATTATTACGAACTTGTTAATTATTGAATGGCTAAAAGCTTAACTGTTGATTGAAAATGTTGGGTTTGTTTTGATAAGAATAATGAGACCCATTAGTTGAATTAGATTTGGCTTGCCTGACAATGGCGTGGGCGCCATCAAAACCTAGGATGAAATTCGGGTCGTGATACTAAAATTTTAATTGACAATCTAAATGATTTTAAAAATCATTGTAGTTGAAATTTTAGTTTACGTAGACAGTTCAAATAAGGATTCACATTTTATATAAATTTTACCTTGTATAAATTATTTCTTTATTTGAATTATGTAACATAACTATAACAATTTTCACGTTCGTTTTTTATTTTATTTTATATTTTGGTATTTCAAAATCAACTATTGTGCATGTGAAATAGAAGATTTATACAAACTTATCTCATAAGTGTTGTGATCATGCGATTTATGCCCTACATAAATTACTCCTATAAAATCCAAGAAAATAATATTTTTTCAATTATTTGCCATTTTATATGAATTTTGTAGGATTTTTATTAATTGTTTATATTTTTGTGCACGTTTAATTTTTATTAAAATCATGAAAAATGCAAAAATACCATGCATTTATTTTATTTTTTTATTTTTAGGATTAATTAGTTAATTATTTGTGTAATTAAAAATGAAAATCACAAAAATAGCTCATTGTGCATTTTTACCTTTTAATTTTTAGATTAATGATTTTTCTTTTCTTATTTAGGATCATAGTAATTTTATAAATTTTGAAATTAGATATCTGATTTCATTTTACAAATTTAGAACTATTTTAGGATTTTTAATTTAAAAAAAAAGAGAAGAAAAAGAGAAAAGAATAAGGGAATTAGTTAGTTATTGAAAAGGGGTTTTAAATTTCTAATTTTGGATTGATTCTTATACCTGAAACCCGTCCCAAATTATCTCAACCCAGGCCCAATTCAGCCTTACCCAATCCGCCCCTTTTACACTCAAAATGACGCCACATCGTTCTTTTTTTTTTATCCCAGCCGTTGATCAGTTTGGATCTAACGGCTGGGATCTAACCAGCCTTTTACTATATTAGTGTCCGAATCCCCCTCAGTTCCTCTCCTACACCCAAACCCAAGGAAACCCGAGCCGACCCTAAATTCTTTGCCATTTCCGCCGCCAACCGCCATTAGAAATCGCCTCACGGCGGTTTCGGTGTTCTAAATGGACTCAAATCAACAACTCAGAACCCGGTCATCTCCTCTTTACAAATATCCAAACCAATACCCTCGAATCATCACCAAACGGCTCAAATTTTAAATCTAAGATCGATGCCTAGAAACTCTAAGTCACCCAAATGCCAGCAAATTCACACCCCATAATCTTGGCACCCCTCTGAACCCTAAACCCCCATTAATCCCGTCAGAATCGGCCTCAATTACCTCGAATTTTAAATATGAATTCTTAGGAACCCTAATTTTCTTTCGCTTCCAAATTTTGGGCAGTTTTTGGGGCTTTTGAACCCAAGACTTTCATGAGTCTACTGCTCTTGATAAGAGCAGTGGATTGATGGTTGTCTAAAGTTCCTTTGTACCCTAAAAATTTTTGTTCAGAATGCGAAGTTTGTTTAGTTTTCATTGTTGAAAGAAATAAGCATTAGATAACTTATTGTACCATTTTCTTCTTGAATTTCCTTTTGGTTTTGGTCATTTCCCCCTTTTTCTGTTAATTGCTTTCATAATTTAGGTCTTCTTTTCTGGCTATTAGCTTCCTCAATCGCATGTTCTAAGATTTCATCAATTAGAAATTCAATGTTTCCTAGGTTCAGATTGTCTAGATTGGATTGATTAGGTTTAGTCTTCTTATAGTTCACCTATTCTGTTTCTCCTTTTAATTTATTTCTTGCTGTTTGTTTTGTTTATATTTGTTGTTCTTGCAAGTTTTCTTAAGAATGGTGTTAAAAGGTTAATCGGTAGCCTGTTTAGCCAATTTTTGTTTACTTTAGCTCTAGCCGAATTCAATTTCATTTCATTGTTTTGAATTTAGCTAGTTTTGATTCTTGGTTTTCTTAGCCTAAGCATGCTGAATTTCAGTAATGCTTCGAATCTGAGTTAACATGTATTGATTGCCTACATGTTTTGATTAATTAGTATTAACTGATTTTAACTTTAGGTTAGAACCTCTAAGTAGTAGTTTAAACCTTAGTTTAATTTCAGAAAATGAAATGCAATACAACTAGGCAACCTAATTATTTAGTTGAAGGTCCTAAATAGTTGTAATTAATTTGAAATCAGAACCTAGGGCAAAGCTGAAATAATCAATAATTAAAAGGGTAAAAGTGTGTTTTTACAAAGGCTAATATCAGAATGTTTTAGACTTTTCACAGCTGTCCCTATCCTTAGCATAAAAATACTGGTATTGGATAAGGAAAAGGATATACAGTTGTAAAAGATGTTGTACTATTCTGATTTTCAGAATTTTTAGGTTAGAATATTATTTTTTTATGCCGTTTATGCACTCTATAAAAAGGGAAAAAGTCCCTCACTCACACACACACACATCAATATTATTTTCTTCACTTAAAAGTTCTGAAAAACCATATAGAGATACTAATTTTTATTTACGTATTGAGTCTGAAAGATATCAAGATTAGATACAAAAACACTCAAAAATGGGTTTCTCTTAGTTATGTATTTTTCTGGAAATACTGGTTCTTTTTTGGCTGGGGTTTTGCTGGTTGAAACTGTTGGTTTTCTTGTTGATTTCAGGGTGAAACTTCTGAGTTAGCTTCTATCTAATTGCTGTGAATTTAAGCTCTGAATCAGCCTCATTTATTGACCTTTATTTGGTCCTCTTTTTACTGTGTTTTGGATCATTTCTAGGTATGTAATCACACCCTTGTTATGAAATGAATCCTTTTTCTCAAATCTGAGTTTCTTCATGTCTATGTGTGTAATCACATGATTCATTGGTAGAAACTAGTGTGTGTTCAGTTTCCATGAACTTTCTTATGTCTTGTATGAACTACAATAGTATAAAGATGTTATTAAATCTGTCCTGATTCTCATAAACTATAAGTCTGATTGTAGTAGTTTTATGTTTAAGAAAATGACATTAAGGATGTGAATATGACCACCAGTTAATCAGATTCCTCCCATGACAATGCATATTTTGTTGTTTTACTTTTGGTTGCTTCAGAAATTAGTATAAGCATGGAAGGTTGTCGACCCTATAGTAAAGTGAAAAATAGCTTTAGCTCGTTTGACGCTGAGAGTAGTAGCAGCTCAGAAATTTTCTCCTTTTCTTTCTGTTTTGATTTACCTTGGTATTTATGTAGTCTATATCAGTCACTTCTATTTTGTATCCTCTTTAATTCTGTAACTTGTAATGGACTGGACTTCTATAAATTTATAGGCTAGTTGGCGTAGCTACAATAGTTATCTAGCTATATCCTATATGTAGACCAGTGCATCATGCATGTTTAAAAATGCAACATTTGGTTGATGAGTACGTTAAGAGCTGTCACACCTCCTTTTTACACACCTACCCCAAAGGATAATGTATAAGGGAGTTTTTTCATTTAAAGTGACATTATTCGAAATGGGATTATTTATTTGATTTAGAGTCGCCACTTGAGATAGGTTTGGCTTTTGGTATCTCAAATCACCGGTTTAGCTTGAATCCCAAATCGAGGAAAATTTCGACTTCCCAGTTGGAGTATGCGAACCAGAAATTCTGAATAAGGACTTCTGTTGACCCGAGGGAAGGTGTTAGGCCCCTCAGATCCCGTGGTTCTAGCACGGTCGCTTAATTAAATTTTTTAAGAAAAGTAAACGTCGTTTAAAAACTATTTTTGGATCACGTCACATGAAATGCACCTGGATCCTCGACACATTTTTATCCAACGTTTTGGGATTTGGATTTGGGTTGCATGAAATGCACACCCGTATTTAGGAATGTAAGATTATTAAAAACGCACCTAATGCGATTAACATATTATTAACTTTGCAGGAGGCCATGAAGATTCGCTAAATGGCACGTCCCGGATTCTAAGTATTTTTATAGAAAATGATTAAGAGGGCCACGCTAATTATGAATTTTGTTTGGCGCAGCTCACTTCGTTTATTTTAAGAATATCCTAAAGCAAACTATAATTTTCTATTGAATTTATCTCTAAAAGGCCTAGTTAATTAGTTAACATTATTAGTAAACTATCAATTGAGGAGTTCGGGCCTCAAACTCAGGCCCATGCTTGAACAAGAGGAGGGCCTCTTAGTTCAAATATGCTGCCTAGCTTGAAAGTCCCAAAACCTATGTAACGAAATTAAACCTCCGGTCCTAGTACAAAATTAAGTCTTCAATATTGAATTTTGGACTTGGCCCAACATAATATAAGCGAAAGCATTGCTACTTAGATGGCCGAACTTGGCCATCAGCCTTGGTCCTTGATGCGCGTCCAAATGAAAATGGGTAGGCCTGGCACTTAGGCCTTGCATCAGTAATGTTGAGGCCCAAGTCAAATGGCATAGATTATCACCCCCGGGCCTATAGACTAGACTAAACAAAATCACTGAAACGGTTCCAGCAATTAAACTCATTGACTGGGATAACAAATAAAGGGGAACTCCAAATTCAATACAATTATCAATTTAATTTTAAATCAGCTACTCAATCAAAACTGACGAAATGTCACAAACATTTAGAGGCTTTGATAACTGAATTAATGCAACTAAACTCAGAACTTATTTAACATGCTGGAAAATTGATTATTCGATTTCAAAACCCATTTTTAACTGTTCGCACTAATTATGGTGCCAATTCTACTAACACTTAATCAGGGATTTGAATTTAAACCAATAAACTACTATACGCAACAATCACAAAATGATAACAACAAAACCAGTCCAATCAATCGAGTGTGATCTTGTTATTATACATGAGCCACTGCCTGTTAATGCCTATAGAATTGATTTTTAATATCCTGAAGCTGAAAGTTAACAACAACTTAAACAAATAAATCCTAATGTCATGAATAACTAACATGAATTATACTAGATCTAAGGTAAGAGTCATACAAATATGAAAGTCCATACAGTCCAGTATTTATATGAATACAAATCAAAAAATAAAATAAAACTATACTAGACAAAACATATATCAATAGCACCTATCCAACTATGGACATACAACAATCCAAAAGAACATGTATCAGGAGGCAAACTTGTAACTATGCTTTATTCCATTTCCAGTTCAAAGGCTACATCAAGGCAAATTTGACATGTATGCTTGGAATTGAACGAACAAAGGAACAAGAGTAAGTCAACAGTGTTAGACAGCAATCAACAGCTCACACAGCAACAAACAGGACCAATTTTAGGCCCACACCGACACCACAATGCGCAGGACGGAATAACAGGGAAGTAACACCAACAAATTAAGTAAAACACACTTTGTTTGAACCCAAATTTACTCAAAATTGAACCAGGAACGCTTTTGAAAACTTCAGCAACCAGAAACTGAGCTAGAAGATACAAATCAACCACTAAGACTAGAAATTAACCTAAGCATTTCAATAGAACAATATTTTTTTGGAGTTTTGTGTTATTTTTTAGGTTTTAGACTTCAGATTTAGGAGGATTTCGAATTTTGGTTTCAGAATTTAAGAGATTCAAATTCCATATCTCAAAACCTAGAGAAACTTTTTGGGTGAATTTTCAAGTGCCAAAAAACTTGTTAAAGAAGGCAGGGGGCTGCCTTTTAGAGGCAAAAACGAGGGGAAGCATCCAGATTTCATTTACCCCTTGTTTCCCCTCTTTTATTTCAGTTTTTTTTTTATTAATTAGACCTTTACTTTTGACTTGTTTCTCAAGTTACTGCCCTAAGTTTTGATATTTCAATTAAGGTCCTATTTTAGAAGGTCCTAGAAGATTCTAGCTTCAACTATAACATTCCTACCCAATCCTCAATACCTAAATTACCCTTGAACTTAATTTGAAATTACTAACCTATTACTAAACTACAACTAACACTTTGACTAATTCATGGTCAATTAATAAAATCAATTCAACTATGATAAAAGCAGCCTAATTGTTAATCAGACCCCCAAAGTTGAACTAATAATCCAACTAAAATATTTCAAACTAAAATTAATAACCAAACTCGAAATTAAAAACTACTGCTGGTAATTCAATCAACAAAAAAAAAAGAATCAACTACACTATAACAGTCCATATGATCAAAAGAAGAGAAAACAACAAACTAATAAAAAGAAAAATCTAAAATTAAACAAACGAGATCAGGGCACAACAAAGATCGGGGCATATAAAAAAAGGCATGAATGAACTAATAGGAAATAGAAAACTGGAATTAAAACTAATTTAAAAATAGAAGAAAATTTAAATATTAAATGAAACGAAAAGCAACACTAGTAAAACTTACCAATTTTGAAATCGGAAACAATTGCCTTTCCAATTTCGACCACGAGATGATATTAATCAACCATTCTTGTCAAGAATGGTCAAATAATATCAGCTCTTGGTGAAATTGTGCCCAAAAATGGAGAAGAAACTGAACTTGCTCAAATTCTAGATTTTAAATCCTAGATTCGAGAAGTTTGGGAGGTATTTGAAGAGAGAGGGGTGAATATTCATGATGTAAGGGTGGATGAGAGTCTACAGTTTAAGTTTGGTAGGGATTAGAGACGGCGCCGCCGTACACGACGGCGACGGCGACGGCGACGGCGACGGCGACGGCGACGGCGACGGCGACTAGGGTTTCACATATTTGAGATGTTTGGTTGGGATTTGAAAAAAGACAAGGGTGGATTCGTAGTGAGGGGGTTGAGATGGTGTAGTGGTGTAAATTTGGGTGAGTTTAGAGGTTTTCCGGCCGGCAGCCTATGGCGGAGGGCGGCAGAGACGGAAGGTACGAGGAAGACGCTTTGGTCTCTAGGGTTTTCTAATTTTTAGGACACTTTTATTAAAATCTAAGACTAATTCGTGACCATTGGATTATGAGGGATGGATGGCCCAGATCAATTAGCTGTCATTAATTCAAAACGATGTTGTTTTGAATTTTAGAATGCTGGACCGGATCTGTGGGTCATTTGGGCCATTTTGGCCTGAATTTGGGGATTTGGGGGGTGGATTTTTTGGGCTGGATTGACATTGGACCAAAATGGTGGCCTGTTACTTCTCTACTTTAAATTCTTTTTATTAGCTTTCTTTTACTTTCTTTCTTTTATTTAATTTTTTTTATATTTTATTAGGTACAATATTAAAAATAGACAAAATCTGATTCAATTCCAAAATTAAACTCACTAATTCTCAAAAATTAAACAAATCCTAGTTTAAAGAGGAAAATTAAGGAAAAATAAAAAATTAAAAGTAGAACAATATAAAGGACTATTTTTGAATATTTTCTCCTATTTTAAATGATGTTAATTAATCTAAAAATATAGAGTTGGGTCCTAAAGGCGAGTATACCATTTTGTCATTTTTTTTTCATTTTCTTATGACAACTAAAAAATGAACACAAAATGTAAATAAAACACAAAATCATGCAGTTAATTCCTAAAAATTCGAATAATAAAAGAAAAATTCTAATTTTAATAACTTCTATAGGAGTAGTTTAAGCGCGGCAAAAATCACATGCTCACAGCTGCCCCTCTTTTCTCGGAGACACGAAGGATTTTCGGGCAAAGATAAATGAGCAACATGAGGGATTTTTGTCCGCTCGACACTCTAGGAGAAGCATTTTGAAAACCGTCTGACCGAACTCTGCTTCAAAGGTTGCCTACATATCTTTGGCTATAAAAGAATCAAGTCAATGTAGTTTTGGAAGGTTTGGTAGCTGGGACTACCAAGAGCTATGATGTCACTGCTGTTGCTGCTGTTACTGCTTGCTGACCTCCTTATTACACCAAAGGAAAATAAACTCTAAGATAGCTATGCCTATCAACTATGAGTTACAAAATTCCTATCTATAATTCTCTTGAAACTTGATCTTGAGTCTTTGCAGATTTTAGCGTGGACCCCGATCTGAATCTTGATGCTCGCAAGTTGAAGTTGTTGTTTCTTTATGCAGCATTGGGTCATGTCATGACCCAAACCCCGCTCCGATCGTGATGGCGCCTTTCGTGAAGACAAGGCCAGCCAGACCATTTCAAAACAATATTTTAAAGCAGTTAATCAGTTGTATAACAGTTCGAATATGAATTATTGATATTAACTAATGTAATTACAACCCAATATAGCCCGGCCGGGGTGTCACAAGTCACGAGCATCTAGAAGGATTTTTTATACAACTACAAAGCCTGTAATGCATAGAATAAAATCTGGAATCAAAAGGAAGAAATCCAGTGCCGCGAACACTGGCGGTCACCTTGCTCAGCTACGATAGAAAAATCCTCAACCAGCTAAAAACCTGCTACCGGGTGAACGAACATCTGCATCTGCATGTGTGGTGAAGGGAGTAAAGTGAGTACTCCAACTCAGTGAGTAATAAAAGTAAATAATAACTGAGCAGCAAGAAATCACGTAAAGAAATCCATCATGCTATATAGGACAGTGTAACCCTTATAGAAAATAGTAAAACCGTAAAATCTTTAGAAATATCTGGGCTCAGTTGAAACCTCTTTTGAAAATATCTTTTTCCACAATTAAGCAAATAAATGCGAACAAGTAGTTCAAGCCAGCACAAAAGTCAGCCCCTTGAGTACAGTACTCCGCTAACAATAACACCAGGGTATCAGGTAATTAGTGCAAGAAGTAGCATAGAAGCCAATGAAATGAGAGTGCCGAAATGTCATGACAAGCAATACAAATAGGAACCAATGCATGAGTGCAATGCAATACATATGCATTACGATCAGGTACCCCCTGCGGCGTGCAACCCGATCCATTTAACGTCGACGATGCTCACTGGAGGTATGTACAAACTCCGGAGGGGCTCCTACTGCCCAAGCGCAATATTAAGCCATCTCGTGGCATCAACCAGGCTCTCGGCCTCAATATCAATATAACACCACCGCAACGTACAACCCGACCCAGGCTTAGTCCAGAAATGCACATATAACATTGCTGCGGCGCGCAGCCCGATCCATGCTCAGTCCAGAAATGCACATAAGCCACTTGGGCAACATTAAAATAATAGCTCTCAGCTCTAAACTTCAACAAAATATAGTTTAATTTTTCAAATATTAGAAAGATGGCTGAGTTTGCGAAACAGTATTAAAAACGTTGGACCGAGATCAATTAATACGCAAAAATATTGCGAAAATGGTGATATCAATCCTTAAAGGATTCAAATAATTGGCACGAAGCCCAAATATGACAATCAACCCAAATCATGATATTATCAAATAAGTTTTGGTCAATTTACGCGGTAAAATCAACAGCCGGGACGGACCAAGTCACAATCCCCAACGGTGCTCTATCCCACGCCAGCTATCCGATGTGTAAGTAACCTCAATATAGCACTACGGTGTGCAAATCCAGGGTTTCAAACCCTCAGGATATCATTTACAATCATTACTCACATCAAGCCGGCCAAAAGTCTAGCTCGCTATGCCCTTGCCTCTTGAATCAACCTCCTCGCGCGTCAAATCTGACAAAAACCACAACGAAATACGTCACAATATGACAAAGGAATAATACCCAATCCAAAAGACTTGAAAAATATAAAAAATTACGAAGTTGGCGAAACCGGAGCCCGGGGCCCACTTCTCAGAAAATTATAAAATTCACATCACCGGATTCCTCATCTCGCCGCGAGTCCATACATGTCAAATTTAGCAAAATCGGAGTCCATTTGGCCCTCCATATTCCATTTTAAATTACCAAATTCCCAAGCCCTAACTTTACCCCCTTTTGATGAATTTCAACCAATTTCCATGTCAAATCTACCATAATTTCATGTATTTAGGCCAAGGAACTTACCTCCAATCACACCCAATCAAAATCTCCCTTCAATTCCGTCCAAGAGCTCTCAAGCTAGCTTAAAAATGGTGAAAATAATACCTAGCTCGCGGAGGAAATATTTATAATTCAACCCAGCACTTTTGCTTTTGCGGTCCCCTACCCGCTTCTACAGGACCGCTTCCGCGTCTTTTATTCCGCTTCTGCGGAAATTCCATTCTCGAACCAAACCGCTTCGGCGGTCACCTTGCTCAGCTACGATAGCAAAATCCTCAACCAGCTCAAAACCCGCTACTGGGTGAACGAACACACGCATCTGCACGCGAGGTGCAGGGAGTAAGTAAGTACTCTAACTCAGTGTGTAATAAAAGTAAATAATAACTGAGAAGCAAGAAATCACGTAAAGCAATCCATCATGCTATATAGGACAGTGTAACCCTTTGAGAAAATAGTGAAACCATGAAATCTTTAGAAATATCTGGGCTCAGTTAAAACCACTTTTGAAAATATCTTTTTCCACAGTTAAGCAAATGAATGCGAACAAGTAGTGCAATCTAGCACAAAAGTCAGCTCCTCGGGCACAATAGTCCGCTAACAATAACACCAGGGTATCAGGTAATTAGTGCAAGAAGTAGCATGGAAGCCAATGAAATAAGAGTACTGAAATGTCATGACAAGCAATACAAATAGGAACCAATGCATGAGTGCAATGCAATCCATATGACAGTACGCTCCGGTACCCACTACGGCGTGCAACCCAATCCATTTAACGTCGACGGCGCTCACTGGGGGTGTCTACAGACTCTGTAGGGGCTCCTATAGCCCAAACGCAATATCAAGCCATCTCGTGGCATCAACCAGGCTCTCGGCCTCAATATCAATATAACACTGCCGTGGCGTACAACCCGACACATGCTCAGTCCAGAAATGCATATATAACACTGCTGCGGCATGCAGCCCAATCCATGCTCAGTCTAGAAATGCACATAAGCCACTTGGGCAATATTAAAATAATAGCTCTCAGCTCAAAACGTCAATAAAATATAGTTTAAGTTTTCAAATCTTAGAAAGATGGCTGAGTTTGCGAAACAATATTAAAAACCTTGAACCGAGATCAATTAATACGCAAAAATAGTGCAAAAATAGTTATATCAATCCCTGAAGGATTCAAATAATTGGCATGAAGCCCAAATATGGCAATCGGCCCAAATCATGATAATATCAAATATGTTTTGGTCAATTTACGCGGTAAAATCAACAACCGAGATGGACCAAGTCACAATCCCCAACGGTGCTCTACCCCACGCCCGTTATCCGACGTCCAAGTCACCTTAATATAGCACTACGATGCGCAAATTCGGGGTTTCAAATCCTCAGGATATCATTTGCAATCATTACTCACCTCAAGCCGACCAAAAGTCTAGCTCGCTATGCCCTTGCCTCTCGAATCAACCTCCTCGCGCGTCAAATCTGACCAAAACCACAACGAATACGTCACAATATGACAAAGGAGTAATACCCAATCGAAAAGACTAAAAAAATATCGAAAATCACGAAGTTGGCAAAACTCGAGCCCTGGGCCCACTTCTCAGAAAATTATAAAATTCAGATCACTAGATTCCTCATCTCGCCACGAGTCCATACATGTCAAATTTACTAAAATCGAAATCCATTTGGCCCTCCAAATTCCATTTTAAATTACCAAATTCCCAAGCCCTAGATTTACCCCCTTTTGATGAATTTCAACCAATTTCCATGTCAAATATACCATAATTTCATGTATTTAGGCCAAGGAACTTACCTCCAATCACACCCAATCGAAATCTCCCTTCAATTCCATCCAAGAGCTCTCAAGCTAGCTTAAAAATGGTGAAAATAATACCTAGCACGCGGAGGAAATATTTATAATTCAACCCAGCACTTTTACTTTTGCGGTCCCCTACCCGCTTCTGCAGGACCGCTTCCTCGTCTTTTATTCCGCTTATGCGGAAATTCCATTCTCGAACCAAATCGCTTCTGCGGTCACAACATTGCATAAGCGATTCCGCTTCTGCGGCTACACTATTGCTTCTGTGGAACCGACGCCCAGGCCTCTTCACCGCTTCTGCGATCAATCCATCGCTTAAGCGTGTCTGCTTCTGTGGTCCAAGACTCGCAGAAGCGAAAATACCTATTGCAGCAGGCTTCAACAACATGCAAATTCCAAAACTTCAGCAACATGCAAATTCCAAAACTCTCCGTTTAATCATCCGCACTCACCCCGAGGCCCCCGGGACCTCAACCAAAAACAGCAACACATCCCAAAACATCATTCAAACTTGTTCCAATCATCAAAACACATCGAACAATGCTAAAACCATCAAATCACATCAGATTCAAGCCTAAGTTCTTCAAAAACTTCCGAAACACGCATTTGATCAAAAACCCGACCAAAACACCTCCGAATGACCTGAAATTTTGCACACACCTCAAAAATCACCTAACAATGCAACTGCAACTCTCAACATTCCATTCTGACCCTCGGATCAAAATCTCACTTATCAACCGGAATTCGCCAAAATACTAACTTCGCCAATTCAAGCCTAATTCTACACCGGACCTTCAAAATCAACTCCGATAACGCTCCTAAGTCACAAATCATCCCCCGAAGCTAACCGAATCAACGAAAATCACATCTGAGCCCTCTAACTCAATAGTTAATATCGAGTTGACTTTTCTAAACCAAACCTTCCTTAAAGAGTCTAAGTGCCTCATTTCCTACCAAAACCAATTCAATTCAATTCTAACACACCAAATGCCGATAATGAGACATGAAGAAGCATAAAATGGGGAAAACAGAGCAGTAACTCATGAGACAACGGGTCGGGTCGTCACATCCTCCCCAACTTAAACAAACGCTCATCCTTGAGCATACCCAGAGTTGCTCTAGAAGCCAACCAATAGCTGAATAACTTTACCATGCATATACCCGGGGGTGATCCCACGTCACCCTATCTCGCATAGGTCCGATAACGCAACATAGTTGAACAATCCAATTTAGCCCATATATCATAGAACTACCTTTTCACTTCTGAAACCATCAATACGATCAAAACCTCACACCTATACTCCGAATAGCCCCGACCCAGCTGTAATAACCCATACATGCAATCTCATGTGAAATCATATGATATACCACATAATCCAAACACTCAAAATGATAACTTCTATTCACAGCAGTTGCCCACAACAACCAAATACCGATAGAAAAATCCCTTATTAGCTAAAGTCTTATTCCAACACTTTCATATTCTGCCAACAACAAATGAGACACGCAGCAAACCATAACAATTTCTCAGATCAACCACTCATGAAACCACTTCTCTTTTTGACTAATACCATAATAGATTTCCGAGCCGAACCTCGATATTATCCTTCCATCAAGCTGAAATCAATCTGTTCGTATTCATTAATGACCCCAACGATCACCCCGAATCCAACACACCACTATGGTGATATGACACCTCTATACAGGCCTAAGCCACAACTTGCATAATACACGCACCAATAAGAAATGGTCTGAACATACTCAAATCATGAAAAAAGACTCAAATGAAAGAGCTGTACTTCAAGTTCATCAATACCATTACCACACAAGGTTGAGACCGCGTCTCACATCATATAAATAAAACACCTGAATCTACCCCGAAAGGTCATATCTCCACGTGGCCTCGCCACAATGCGCGATCCTATCCAAACACTGTTACACATGAAACACCTCAAGTCAATATGCTCAAAATTGATAGCCACGCACAATTTGATATCTGGAACCAAAGCAATTCATTACACACACGGTGAAACAAATAACATACGCCACGCAACCCGATAGGTCATAACCAATACTCCACCTACCGAGAAACACCTAATTACTCTTCCTGCTCGACTTTTGCTATAAATCCCCAATAGAATCGCGCCACATGTGCCCATAACCAAAAAACCATAACGTCTTACCACACCGAAAATCAACTCATAGCTCTCCTCAGATCACTAACAAGCTCAATAACGATCGAATTAACCCATCCCTCAACGATACAATTCAGGGCCAACCAAGCCAACCTATGCTAAACATGTATCCACATCGGCCTACCAACGAAATCATTACCAAGAAAGCCTGAAGTTGATCCTTCCACTACTATAACTCCTGCCGGAGCCGTACGATACGGTGCCCTACACCAAATCAATATCGAAATCCACAACCTCGCCTGAAGACATGTTCGATCACAAGAAATGCATCCTAAAAGTCCCTTAACACCCGAATGGAACGAGTGGCAGAAACCTCTATACTGACATCCATCACGAAGGTCTAATTAGGAAAATCAATTCTTCCCAGCCATCCGCTGGGTCTTTGAAATATAAACCACCCTGCTAGAACATAATCCGACGCACCTCACCACTCATCCCGTGGAATTTCTGACATAGCCCGTAGCGCAATAGTCTAGAATAACCCAAAACTGAGATAGCCAGTCTACACCCCAACATCGTATCCAAAATCTAACATACCAAGCAAAGAAAGATCCACTCGGGCCTCCAAATCCTAGTGGCTGCTAAACAGTGCTGATACACATGATCCTCAACCACAACATAGTCTGTACATGTGAACTACCAGTCTGCAACTCCCTATAGCACACGGATCACCATACCTGATCCCAAATTCCGCCGTATGAATACATACCACACCTCAAGTAACCAATCATTCCACGAAAGATATTCTAAAATTCCCATGTGCATTCAAACAAACTCAGATATCAACATTCAATCTATCAAGAAAACGCCGTAATACTACCGAAGAATCATAAATTTAATCACATTACCCTTTTTTCGAGACAAATACTCTCATCAAATCACTTCCAATTAGTAGTATCAGCTCCTTGATTATCTAAGGCTACCCATTGCCTAGGAGTTTTTATGAACTTCCTTTCAGAACTGAACTGTAACCTAGCACACGCTAGTCTCGGTCCTCTATAACATACCGCATATACCGTTCCATCCAAGGATAACATGAGAACTTTTATCTCCCTTCCGCGCCACAGACATCTACGCACTCAACTAGTCAAGAACTTCCATTGATCTTATCTAGAAGAAAAATCATTACAGATTCCATGCTTCGCATGACCTTAGAAAATATACATCTCCAAATCGCGGTAAAACCCAGCAAGAACTCTCTCCCAGTTCCATTTGCACGAGTTAAACAGCCAGGACTGAATCTTTCTATCCAAACCGAGTTAAGCAAGATGTTAGAACTCAAGAGATTTTCTGCACAATACCTGTAAGGGCTCATTACCTTGAACACCTATGAAGAATTAATCATAGCCTTACCATACCGATTCGGTCCACTAACAAGCTACTTCATTTATCTAGATTTCCTTCTGATTCATCATCCACTTGATATTACCTCTTGTTGTAGCACCACAGTGCCTTAACCCAGGCTCACCACACGAGATCCACACACAAGGCCACACTATCTAAGACTCATAGGCCACCGAGTACTCTCTCAAATGTTCCCAGAAACACCACATTCTAGAATACTTTACTTTGAAGAATTTCCTGCGAATCTACATTCGTTACCTTTACCTTCCAGATACCGATACATAGGATCCCATAATTAACATAAAAATACCACAAGTCTTGACATTTTCCAATGAAAACACAGTCTCTACCCACATACACGACCTTAAAACACCTGATCGTTACATGTAGAAGCTTGAACACGTTAAAACTATTCTCGAGAGTCATTTACTTCTTATTCAACTGCAAATTACCTGACCTAACGAACAGAACCACTCGTGACTTATTGGCATCCCTATACCGCAAAAATGAGACCCTCATCCCAATACAAACAACATCTTCCTACTCCATGCATCGAGCATTCTTACCAACAACAGCTTAAGACATCCTATGATCTTACACATCTACGAGGAACCATAAAACCTTTTTCAAAATTTGTGATAATAGTTAATATAACCTTTTTCCTTTACTTTAGTCATAGCTGACTCACCCGCACGTTCCAACTGAAGCCAACATATCACATGACCGCACAATTAGCTAATTAATAGCAAACTCCCCAACTTGGCTCGAATCCATATATCAAGACACACTCGACAACTCATAACACTTTTACTCTAATGATGCCACTATACCATAGTGAGATTAAACTCAAACCGTTTACCAGTTTGTGAAAACATAGATCATCTAGTATTGCAATCCTCTACAAATCTCGCATTCGTCCCCACATCAATTGAGTCCACTCTCTTAAGAGACCCGGATTTTCAAATTTTGACACGTACCCTTCAATTACACATGAGATCTCCTAACATACACACAAGGGATCATACCACTTAAGAACACTCCACAGGAGATAACCCACCTGCTTCGCCTCAATTTAGTATTCCAGCATACCTTCCACCGTTATACCTTTTACACAGTCATTTAGTCTTCTTGGGTCTGAACTCATACTGCCACATATAATACACTTCACTCCCTAACTAGGAGACACGAAAATATTCTTCACATGCCCATACTCGGGCCACACATCAAATCATAATAGGAAACGAACACTTAATAGTTCATCTACTGTCCAAAAAACTTCTTCGTCACTATCAAGTCATATAGATACATCTCGCAGTACTAACATACTCATCACATGGATATCCAACCACCATTCTGGCTAATAGGGATAATACCGAACATATAAGTTTAAATCACCTGCTGACACGATCAGCACCTTGGTGCTAAAACATAGGCAAAGATCCGGCCTCAAGTCCTCCAGACTGGCCCAACATATACTCACGGAGATTACATCTCTCCCCTTGATCATGGAATCATAAGCCATCAAGGCACATCTGATACTGAGCGCTCATGCGCGCATACAAACACATGGAAGGAATTTCAAGAGTTTCTTTTCAAGCTGAATCAAGGACGCACGATAAGAATTCAAGAATGTGTAGTTTTCCTAAAGGTTCTGCAGCCTCTCGAGGATAAATACAGACATCTTCGTACCAATTCGCGAGACTCTACTAAACCTACTCATGACTCGCGAGACCTAGTAACCTAGGCTCTGATACCAGCTTGTCACGACCCAAACCCGGCTCCGGTCGTGATGGTGCCTCTCGTGAAGACAAGGCCAGCCAGACCATTTTAGAACACCACTTTAAAGCAATTAATCAATTATATAACAGTTCGAATATGAATTAATGATATTAACTAATGTAATTACAACCCAATATAGCCCGACCGGGGTGTCACAAGTCACGAGCATCTAGAAGGATTTTCGATACAACTACAAAGCCTATAATACATAGAATAAAATCTGGAATCAAAAGGAAGAAATCCAGTGCCGCGAACGTTGGCGGTCACCTTGCTCAGCTACGATAGCAAAATCCTCAACCAGCTCAAAACCCGCTACTGGGTGAACGAACACACGCATCTGCATGCGAGGTGCAGGGAGTAAGTAAGTACTCCAACTCAGTGTGTAATAAAAGTAAATAATAACTGAGAAGCAAGAAATCACGTAAAGCGATCCATCATGCTATATAGGACAGTGTAACCCTTTGAGAAAATAGTGAAACCATGAAATCTTTAGAAATATCTGGGCTCAGTTAAAACCACTTTTGAAAATATCTTTTTCCACAGTTAAGCAAATGAATGCGAACAAGTAGTGAAATCTAGCACAAAAGTCAGCTCCTCAGGCACAACAGTCCGCTAACAATAACACCAGGGTATCAGGTAATTAGTGCAAGAAGTAGCATGGAAGCCAATGAAATAAGATTACTGAAATGTCATGACAAGTAATACAAATAGGAACCAATGCATGAGTGCAATGCAATCCATATGACAGTACGCTCCGGTACCCACTACGGCGTGCAACCCAATCCATTTAACGTCGACGGCGCTCACTGGGGGTGTCTACAGACTCTTAGAGGCTCCTACAGCCCAAACGCAATATCAAGCCATCTCGTGGCATCAACCAGGCTCTCGGCCTCAATATCAATATAACACTGCCGTGGCGTACAACCCGACACATGCTCAGTCCAGAAATGCATATATAACACTGCTGCGGCATGCAGCCCAATCCATGCTCAGTCTAGAAATGCACATAAGCCACTTGGGCAATATTAAAATAATAGCTCTCAGCTCAAAACGTCAATAAAAATATAGTTTAAGTTTTCAAATCTTAGAAAGATGGCTGAGTTTGCGAAACAATATTAAAAACCTTGAACCGAGATCAATTAATACGCAAAAATAGTGCAAAAATAGTTATATCAATCCCTGAAGGATTCAAATAATTGGCATGAAGCCCAAATATGGCAATCGGCCCAAATCATGATAATATCAAATATGTTTTGGTCAATTTACGCGGTAAAATCAACAACCGAGATGGACCAAGTCACAATCCCCAACGGTGCTCTACCCCACGCCCGTTATCCGACGTCCAAGTCACCTTAATATAGCACTACGATGCGCAAATTCGGGGTTTCAAATCCTCAGGATATCATTTGCAATCATTACTCACCTCAAGCCGACCAAAAGTCTAGCTCGCTATGCCCTTGCCTCTCGAATCAACCTCCTCGCGCGTCAAATCTGACCAAAACCACAACGAATACGTCACAATATGACAAAGGAGTAATACCCAATCGAAAAGACTAAAAAAATATCGAAAATCACGAAGTTGGCAAAACTCGAGCCCTGGGCCCACTTCTCAGAAAATTATAAAATTCAGATCACTAGATTCCTCATCTCGCCACGAGTCCATACATGTCAAATTTACTAAAATCGAAATCCATTTGGCCCTCCAAATTCCATTTTAAATTACCAAATTCCCAAGCCCTAGATTTACCCCCTTTTGATGAATTTCAACCAATTTCCATGTCAAATATACCATAATTTCATGTATTTAGGCCAAGGAACTTACCTCCAATCACACCCAATCGAAATCTCCCTTCAATTCCGTCCAAGAGCTCTCAAGCTAGCTTAAAAATGGTGAAAATAATACCTAGCACGCGGAGGAAATATTTATAATTCAACCCAGCACTTTTACTTTTGCGGTCCCCTACCCGCTTCTGCAGGACCGCTTCCTCGTCTTTTATTCCGCTTATGCGGAAATTCCATTCTCGAACCAAATCGCTTCTGCGGTCACAACATTGCATAAGCGATTCCGCTTCTGCGGCTACACTATCGCTTCTGCAAAACCGGCACCCAGGACTCTTCACCACTTCTGCGGTCAATCCATCGCTTAAGCATGTCCGCTTATATGGTCCAAGACTCTTAGAAGCGAAAATAACTGTTGCAGCAGGCTTCAGCAACATGCAAATTCCAAAACTCTCCGTTTAATCATCCGAACTCACCCCGAGGCCCCCGGTGTTAGAACATATTTTAATGATACAAATTAATATGCATGTGCAGGAGTTCAAGGAAACAAAAAGGAATTATTGGAATTGCTAGAACAAACAAGGAAGGATATCAAAGCCGCCCTAAAATCTCATGATACACAAGGAAAGAATCAACTCTACTGGATTAACTCCATGATTCTGGCAAATCAAATTTGCAGCAATGGAATGAAGACTCAACGCAATCCGTGATTGACGAGCCAGATCAAATCATTGGAGATCAATCAAATCTAGAAGATCCGGGCAGCAGTCAAAGATCGGAAGGGTAGCAAACCTCAAGGAAGAATTCTGTCAAACTCATCGATTGCCAAAGGAAAGAATCTGACGAGAAGCAATGGCTAGTACCTTATTCTTGGAAAAAATCAACTCTTTCCAAGGATCAAAACCCTTGGGTTGACCAGATTTCACCAACTATCATTGTATAAATTAATATTGCAACTCCATCCTTAGTATACTTTGATCGAACCAAAATAACTCTCTTCAATTTACTGCAAACAAGCATAGTAGCCTATATAGATCTGCTATGTAACAAGTCAGGGATAGAAAGAGAGCATACAACTGGTGAGGCATTGTATCAAACGAGTGCTAATAGAACTGAGAGACAAATACCAAATCTGTACTCAAAAGAAAGCTCATTTGCTTGAAGAGAAATCCCTTGCAACTCAAGGGGACTAGATTAGGATTCACATTGAATCCGAACCAGTATAAAATCCCTGATGTCTTTAATTTCTACATTTACTTTCTGCTTATTATTTCAAATCTCTCTATCTACAGGATTGCCATATTAAGTCGACTACTAAAGTTTTAAGTTCACTTTTTACGATTTGTTTAAATTATATACAATTTACCCCCCTCTTGTACTTTCAATTGGTATCAGAGCAAGGCTCACACTTTTGCTTTTTGCTTCACAGCTTGTGAGAAAACGATCATGGCAAATCAAGTTATAGTTGGAGCTCTATTTCAAGAAGGAACTTCTCAAGTGAGACCACCTTACTTCAATGCACAACACTTCTCCCACTGGAAAATCCTCATGGAAATCTTCACGAAAGCATACCATGTCAAAGTATGGAGAGTTATAAAAAAGGGGAACTACCCATTGCCTGCCAGCACACTACCGTTCGCTGACCCTGATGATATAGACTCATACTCAAAGGAGCAATTGGAAGTTGTACAAATAAATCATAAGCAAGGAATCTGCTTCATAATTCAATAAGTGGTGAAGAATATGAAAAGATTTCCAGTTGTGATACTGTTAAAGAAATGTGGGATATACTCGAAGTCACCTATGAAGGTACCAGCAAGGTAAAGGAAACCCACATAAATATACTAGTTCATGACTATGAACTATTCTCAAGGAAGGAAGGAGAATCCATCTAAGAATTGTTTGCCCGGTTTAGTAAAATAATCACCGACTTAAAAGCTTTTGGCAAACCATAATCCAGTGGCGATCAAGTTAGGAAAATTCTCAGAAGTCTACCAACCACCTGGCAGACTAAAGTTGTCACTTTGGAATCTCAAGATCTTAATAAGTTATCATATGATGAAGACAAATCAAGAGGAGAAGAAGAAAACTGTTGCATTCAAAGCCACTACTGAAGCTGCTGAGAATGAAATTGATGATTCTGAAACTCTACAAGAGGAAATTGCTATGAAGTATAGAAACATGGATGGATTAATGAGAAGATATAGAAATACAAAGAAAGGAAGATTTCCACCAAGAAGATCTAGACAATACAATGAACAAGACAAGAACGATGGAAAATGCTATGAATGTGGAAAGTTTGGACACATCCAAGCAGAATGTCCAGAACTAAAGAAAAAGATCTCCAGAGGATTCAAGAAGAACATATCATTTGGAAGCTGGAGTGATGAGGATGACTCAGACCATGAAGAAATAGCAAATCTCTGCTTCATGACAATTCTTGAAAACGAGATCAACAAAACTTCAGGATGCTGGACAGATGAAGACGATTCAGACAATGAAAACTGCTTTATGGCAAAAGGAGAAACTAGCAAGGAAAGACCTTATGACTGTGAAAGATGCAATGAATTATAAGACATACTTGACTCCACCCTAAAGGAGACTCAAAAGATGATGAATGAACTCAAGAGACTCACCGGGTAAGTCAAAGACTGGAAACTCAAACATGAAGTATGTGAAATTGATAAGGACGTACTTCAAGAAGTGTTTGAGGAATTGTAAATGCATTTTAACATATTGCGCAAATCCACCAGTCACAGCTCTGTTAGGTCAAACCAGACGACTTATAAGTCAACTAGAAAAGAACCAATCAGAACTACATCAACTAGTCGATCGAACCAGTCGACTTACAAGTAAACTGGAAAGGAATCAACAAATCCTACGACCGCTAATTCCAACTCACCTGAAATACCTAAAAATAGGTCCGAAATTAAATGTCATTATTGTAACAAAAGTGGGCATAAATATTCTGGTTGTCACTTTCGTAAATCTCAAATGTCCGGATGGGTTTGGAAACCTAAGAACTCCGAATCCAGTAACACTAACTCACCAGGACCCAAGCAAGCTTGGGTACCTAAAAGAAAGTAATATTTATGTATTGCAGGAACACCACAAAGTAAAGCGCAAAGGAAAATGGTATCTAGATAGTGCGTGTTCCAGTCACATGAAAGGTGACAAAAGCCTATTTAAGGAAGTTACAAAGATTGATGGAGGAAGCGTCAAACTTGGAGATGATTCACGAGGCAAAATTGTTGGCACTGGAACTATTCCTTTCAACAACACCTGTGACATCACTTAAGTATATCTGGTTGATGGATTAAATTATAATCTTCTCAGTATAAGTCAACTTTGTGACTCAGGATATGAGGTAAAATTTAAGAGAACTAGATGTGCCATCGAAGACGAATCAGGTAAAATAATTCTTCCTAGAAAAAGGTACGGAAATGTTTATATACTTGATGGCTTCGAAAATATAGATGGTCACATATGCCTAACCTTTATGTTTGATGATCCCTGGTTGTGGCACAGACGTCTTGGTCATGCTAGCATGCATCTAATTGAGAAATTATCCAACCATGATTTAGTCATTGGGTTACCCAAATTGAATTTTTCTAGGACTCACATTTGTGATGCATGTCAGATGGGTAAGCAAACTAGAAACTCTTCCAAAAATAAAGACATAGTATCTACCTCAAAACCCCTGCA
This sequence comes from Nicotiana glauca, assembly GCA_026770625.1. Classification (NCBI taxonomy): domain Eukaryota; kingdom Viridiplantae; phylum Streptophyta; class Magnoliopsida; order Solanales; family Solanaceae; genus Nicotiana; species Nicotiana glauca. Next base: position 161,928 of record MU678136.1, read on the forward strand.
ATTACTTCATATGGATTTATTTGGACCAACTAGAACTGCTAGCATAGGAGGTAAGAAATATTCTTTTGTTATTGTTGATGACTTTTCACGCTTCACTTGGGTAATTTTTCTGTCTGACAAGGATGAAGACTTAATCCATTTGGAAGTAAGTGTTTCATTCATAACAATGGTAAGGACAATCTTGGAAAATTTGTTCCACGAAGTGACGAAAGTATTTTTCTTGGTTATTCTTTAAATAACAAATCATTTAGAGTTTTTAATAAACGTACTATGTGCGTTGAAGAATCAATTAATGTCATTTTCGATGAAAATAATCACTTGGTCGATAAAGGCATCAATGCAGGTGACGAAGATCAAACCCAAGAAGTTCAGGACAAAGGAAAATCACAGGAGTCAGCTAGTCTTACAGATGTAGCCAAGTCGACTGAACAAGTTAGCAACAACACTCCAGAATATCGTGTGGAGTCGACTACTAGCACTGTTCGACAAAACGAGTAGACAAATGAATCTGAATATCCACAAAAATATATCATAGGGGATCCAAACGAAGGTATGAAGACCAGGGCTGCCTTAAAAAAGAAAGCAAATATTGCTCTGATCTCTCAAATAGAGCCAAAAAGGTAGAGGAAGCGTTGAAGGACTCAAGCTGGGTGAAATCCATGCAAGACGAATTAGATCAATTCAGCAAGAATCAAGTATGAAAGCTAATACCTCGACCTGAAAAATGTTTCCGTCATCGGAACAAAATGGATGTTTAGAAACAAATTAAATGAAGAAGGACAAGTCATAAGGAACAGAGCTAGACTAGTTTCTCAAGGTTATTCACAATAAGAAGCAGTTGACTACGACGAAACCTTTCCTCCAGTAGCCTGATTAGAATCTATTCGAATCCTGCTAGCTTATGCATCATTTAAAAGATTCAGATTGTTCCTGATGGATGTCAAAAGTGCCTTTCTAAATGGATTCATTGAAGAGGAAGTTTTTGTGAAACAACCTCCAGGCTTTAAAGATTCAAAATTTCCTTATCATGTGTACAAGCTTACTAAGTCCTTATACGGACTGAAACAGGCTCCACGTGCTTGGTATGATAGGTTAAGTACATTTCTTGTTGATCACGGGTTCACCAGAGGTAAAATTGATACTACTTTATTTATTAAACGATCAACAAAAGGTAATCTCATCATTCAAATTTATGTTGATGGTATTATTTTTGGTAGTGCTCACTCTCTTATGTGCAAGGAATTTGCAAACCTCATGCAAAGTGAATTCTAAATGAGTATGATGGGTGAAATAATATTTTTCCTTGGGCTTCAAATTCATCAATCTGAAGAGGGAACCTTCATATGTCAAACCAAATATAACAAAGAGCTGATTCAAAAGTTTGGTATGAGCAATGCAAAATCAATTGGGACTCTTATGAGTCCGGCCACAACTTTGGATAAAGATGAACAGGGTACTCCAGTTGATGAAACCAAATACAGAGTAATGATTGGATCTCTACTATATCTGACCACTAGTCGACCAGATATTATGTTTAGCATCTGCAAATGTGCCAGGTTTCAGTCGGCTCCCAAGTAGTCACATCTAACTGCTGTAAAAAGAATTATTCGATATCTTATTAGCACAATATCTCATGGATTGTGGTATCCTCGCTCTAACTCGTTTAAATTAGAAGGTTTTTCAAATGCAGATTTAGCAAGTGATAAAGAAGACAGGAAAAGCACGAGTGGCACTTGTCAATTACTGGGAAATGCCTTAATATCCTGGAACAGTAAAAAGCAAGCATCAGTCGCCTTGTCGACTACTGAAGCTGAGTACATAGCCGTTGGTCAATGTTGTGCACAACTACTGTGGATGTCCCATTAATTGGGTGACTATGAACTCTCTTTTAAACCTATACAGATTTTTTGTGATAATTCTAGTGCAATTTGTCTTTCTAAAAATCATGTGCATCACTCTAGAGCAAAGCATATAGACATTAAGCATCATTTTATTAGAGATCATGTTCTTAAAGGTGACATAGAATTAGCTTTTGTTGGTACCTCTGCCCAATTAGCTGATATTTTTACTAAACCACTGTTAGAAGATAGATTCTGTTCTTTACGAGAATCGCTTGACATTATTTGTCTTCCAAAAAATTGTTAGGACCAAAGTGTTACTTTTTAAAAAATTGTCATAATTGTTTTTCTTCAGTGCATTAATTACGCCGTCAGTCTTTTCCCTCTCTTTTAGCCTATTTTCCATCAGTTTGCAGCCGAAGATGGAAAGCCAATCATAACGTCGCTTCATTTGAGATCTTTTTCCTTTTTTGTACTCAACCGTCAATTCTCCTCCTTTTAAGTTAGTCCTTTTCCGTCTCTTTATCTCCACCATCTCCCTCAACCTCTACCAGCTCCCTTTTCAACCTGTATCAAACCCCTCTTCTCCCATGGCTAAATCTTCCAAAAACCCCTATGCTTCCACCAGGAAAAGTACTCGCTCAAAATCAAAACCCTCTTCCATGCCCCCGGAACAAGTAGATTTAAGGTCCGATAGTTCCGAAGGCTGTGCCTCTTCTCAAGGAGGATACTCAGAACACTCCTAATCTCTATGTGACAAAGCCTCCGGAAAGTGTCCCATAGAGGAGCCTCCTACCTCTACTCCAAAGAAATCAAAGTTCGATTTCTCTGCCTCTCTAGAATCAGACCTCAATTTCTGGGACACCCCTAATAAGGATTTCTTTGTTTCTCTTAAGGACAAGCCCATTGCCCATGGTAGAGTGGTAGATCTCGATCTTATGGAGTCTTTCAACTGCAAGGTAAAGAATCTTTTCATGTATCAAGGGTGGGAAAAATTTCTCTTTGTTTCTCCACCTAATGTATATGAACCCCTCGTCCGTATATTTTATGCTAATCTTCGCTTTAATAAACCTGATAGGCTTGAAACTCTTGTTCTTGGTAAATACATTGTTCTTGATTGTGGTGTGTTTGACTCCCTTTTTCTGTGTCGTTGCTCTGGTTTCCCGACTGTCTTTAAGAATGTCTGGCCTGAGGATTTTGAAATCACCTTTGATCAGGCCAAACAGTGCATTGCAGAAAATCCCTCTAAGAACCTTCCAAATCAGTTAGGGCCCAGTGATGTTAGTTTTGAAACTAGGATTCTTACTCACATTGTTGCAACCACTCTCCTTCCCAGAAGTGGTTCCTTCTCAACCCTCTCTCAACGGGACACCTTCTTTGTTTACTGTCTTATATCCAACCTCAAAATCAAGTTGTCCTCCTGGGTTATCAATTTTATGATTGAGAGTGCAGAAGATCCAACCAGTCTTCCTTATGGTATGGCCATCACCCACATTTTGGAAGCTCATCAAATTCCCTCTTTCAGACTACCCCTCTGTTCCTGTGTACAAGTGCTACAACTCTAGAGCCTTATCGAGTATGGGGTATGTGAGTATCAAGGGTGTCTGGGTCAAAAAGGGTGAAAGTGATGCAAAGCCAACCCCTGTGGAAACCAAGCCCTCTTCTGGTGTACCTTCCTCTCCCATTCCTATAGACCTAAATGAAAAGTTCAGCTCCATTAATTCTCAACTCCTAGACATCAAAACTCTCATGTCCGCCACACAGTCAATTGTGGATGCTATTCATGGTATTTCTAAGGAAATAGGGTTAGATGTGTCCAAAATTAGGGTGGCTGTGCAAAGGGAAAGGGAGAATGCGGTTAAAGCTTTCAAGGAGGTGCATGACAGGCTGGATGGGATGAGCGTTGCTGCCAACCCCAGCTTTAAACAGATGAAGGAAGCAATCTGCAACACTCTCACTTACTTTCTGAGACGAAGAGATGGATATGGTCTACAGACAATTTTTTTCTCTTTGTTTTAAACACTTGTTTTGGCTGTGGTTGGGCTTTGCCCGTGGATGTTTTTTTTCTTGCTTGTGTGGATATTATTTTTTGCTACTCCCTCTTTTGCTGATATCAAAAAGGGGGAGAATATATTAACGCTCTTTGTACAGGCATACCCTCTCTCTACAAGTTATTAAGTCGACTATGCTACATGCATAGATATTATGCATATTCGTTATTCGTTCTACAGGTTAATGTTACAGGTTAATTCCACTATGCTATCCGCATAGTATCTCTTATTCCTTGAACTAGTCAATTTAGCTATGCTGCCAATGCATAGTCAATAATATACAGGTACAAGTTGACTGCACACGTTGAGGGGGAGCTCAGGATCAGTTGACTACACATATTGAGATGGAGCCAAGTCCGCCAGTCACAAACAGGGAAGTCAACTGTAGTCAAGATTAGTTGACTACACACATTGAGGGGGAGCCAAGTCGGCCAGTCCCAAACAGGGAAGTCAACTGTTGTTTATCCCTTTACCTATATGTACATTATTTTGCCATCATCAAAAATGGGGAGATTGTTAGAACATATTCTAATGATGCAAATTAATATGCATGTGCAGGAGTTCAAGGAAGCAAAAAGGAATTATTGAAATTGCCAGAACGAACAAGGAAGGATATCAAAGCCGCCCTAAAATCTCATGATACACAAGGAAAGAATCAACTCTATGGGATTAACTCCATGATTCTGGGAAATCAAATTTGCAGCAATGGAATGAATACTCAACGCAATTCGTAATTGATGAGTCAGATCAAATCATCGGAGATCAATCAAATCTAGAAGATCCGGACAACAGTCAAAGATTGGAAGGGTCGCAAACATCAAAGAAGAATTTTGTCAAACTCATCGAATGCCAAAGGAAAGAATCTGACGAGAAGCAATGGCTAGCACCTTATTCTTGGAATGAATCAACTCTTTCCAAGGATCAAAACCCTTGGGTTGACAAGCCTTCACCAACTATCATTGTATAAATTCATAGTGCAACTCCATCCTTAGTATACTTTGATTGAACCAAAATAACTCTCTTCAATTTACTGCAAACAAGCATAGTAGCCTAGATAGATCTGTTGTGTAACAAGTCCGAGATAGAAAGAGAGCATACAACTGGTGAGACATTGTATCAAACGAGTGCTAAAAGAACTGAGAGACAAATACCAAATCTGTGCTCGAAAGAAAACTCATTTGCTTGAAAGGAAATCCCTTGCAACCCAAGGGGACTGGGTTAGGATTCACATTAAATCCGAACCAGTATAAAATTCCTGGTGTCTTTAATTTCTGTATTTACTATCTGCTTATTATTTCGAATCTCTCTATCTGCAAGATTTCCATATTAAGTCGACTACTAAAGTTTTAACTCAACTTATTACGATTTGTTTAAATTATATACAATTCACCCCCCTCTTGTACTTTCACCCAGGGACCTCAACCAAAAACACCAATACATCCCAAAATATCATTCAAACTTGTTCCAATCATTGAAACACATTGAAAAACGCTAAAACCATAAAATCACATCGGATTCAAGCCTAAGTTCTTCAAAAACTTTCGAAATACGCATTCAATCAAAAACCTGACCAAAACACCTCCGAATGACCTGAAATTTTGCACACACCTCCAAAATCACCTAGCCAAGCTACTGCAACTCTCGGCATTCCATTCTAACCCTCGGATCAAAATCTTACCTATCAACCGGAATTCGTCAAAATACTAACTTCGCCAATTCAAGCCTAATTATACACCGGACATTCAGAATCAATTCCGATCACGCTGCTACGTCAAACATCATCCCTCGAAGCTAACCGAATTACCGAAAATCACATCCGAGCCCTCTTACTCAATAGTCAACATCTGATTGACTTTTCCAAACCAAACCTTCCTTGAAGAGACTAAGTGCCTCATTTCCTACCAAAACCAATTCAATTCAACTCTAACACACCAAATGCAGATAATGAGACATGAAGTAGCATAAAATGGGGAAAACAGAGCGGTAACTCATGAGATGACGGGTCGGGTCTTCACAGGTCAAAACGGGCTTGGATGATCTTGTGACTTCAATCAGATTTTGAGCAATCCGCGCCTTTAGTTTCTTCAATCATTTGAGTTAATTTCTTTTTGTTCTTTTCTTCATTCTTTATTTTGGATTGAGACTCATTCCATCGGTCATCTTGCACCCAATGTATCGAGGTTAACCTGCTTAAGATACCAGTTTTCACTAGGAAAATTTCGTGAGTTAGTTGTGACACATATCTAAGCGATCAAATTAGGATTTTGTATCTTTGTGAATGAATCTAGGTTATGCTGGGAAATGACCGGGTTATGCCAGAAAAGAAAAAGGCCCTCAAATTATGCCGGGACCGAAAGAAAAAGGCTCCTTGGGTTATGCTAGGGAGATCCGCGGGTTATGCCGAGATTGAAAAGAAAAAAGCTCCTTGGGTTATGCTAGGGAAATCCACAGGTTATGCCGGGATTGGCAAGGAAAAAGCTCCTTGGGTTATGCTAGGGAGCTCAACGGGTTATGTCGGGATGGAAAAAAAAAGCTCCTTGGGTTATGCCAGGGAGATCCACGGGTTATGCCCGGATTTGGAAAGAAAAAAAAGTCCCATGGGTTATGCCAGGGGGATCCACGGGTTATGCCGGGATAGACAGAAAAAAGCTCCTTGGGTTATGCCAGGGAGATCCTCGGGTTATGCCGGGATCGGAAAGAAGAAAGTTCCTTGGGTTATGCCAGGGAGATCCTTGGTTTATGCCAGGATTGGAAAGAAAAAAGCTCCTTGGGTTATGCTAGGGAGATCCTCGGGTTATGCCAGGATTGGAAAGAAAAAAGCTCCTTGGGTTATGCCAGGGAGATCCTCGGGTTACGCCGGGATTTGGAAAGAAAAAAAGCTCCTTGGGTTATGCCGGGATTTGGAAAGAAAAAAGCTCCTTAGGTGATGCCTATGCCAGGGAGATCCTCGGGTTATGCCGGGATTGGAAATAAAAAAGCTCCTTGGGTTATTCCAGGGAGATCCTTGGGTTATTCCGGGATTAGAAAGAAAAAAGCTCCTTGGGTTATGCCAGGGAGATCCTCGGGTTACGCCAGGATTTGGAAAGAAAAAAGCTCCTTGGGTTATGCCAGGGAGATCCACGAGTTATGATAGGATTGGAAAGAAAAAGGCTCCTTAAGTTATGCCAGGGAGATCCTCGGGTTATGCCGGGATTGGAAAGAAAAAGTCTCCTTGGGTTATGCCAGGGAGATCCACGGGTCATGCCGGGATATCTAGGGAATGGGGCCCTATGCTACCATGATTCGTTTTTGTTTTGAGATTTTCATTTTTACTTCTTTTCTTCTTTCTTTTTCTTTTCTTTTCCTTTTTTTCCTTTTTATTTAGCAAAATGCATGAAAGAATTTGGGGAGAAACTTCCTCTTTGGTTGATTCCCTGTTGGAAAGTTATTTCAGCGCTTGCGCATTTCATTCCTTTTCAGATTACTCTTGCTTCTTGCATGTCTGCTTTGAATTAAACCAGTTTTCAACAAAGAATAATTTGTTAGTTTGAAACGGTGGTTGGTTTTGTGGCCTTGATCATCTCAATTGCTTGATCCCGACTCTATTTCCGTTGAGAACTTTGCTGCTTGTTGGTCTTGAGGGGGAATCTCTTTTCAAACTAACTTGACTCAGCCTTAGGACTTCATGATGACTCGCCCGTATGGGCTCTAGCCTTTTCACTTTATTCTTCTCTTACGACCTTTGTTTTTGACTTTCTTTCCTTTCCAATGTCTTTGCTCTAAAAGCATCAACCACTATGGTCAGTCGGGATTGGCCTGACGCACCCGCTGAGGCTGGGTATTTTCTTTGGATTTTGCCAGGCGGAGCCCTATAGAACCAGTCCTGCCAACTTTTCTTTGCGGTAGTCTCAGAATTAGAGTTAAACCGAAAGGGATTCAAGGAAGAAGCAAGCATATGAATTTAAAGTGAAGCGTCCCTTTCGGGGGAAAAGAAGGACTTATCTGGGGTGCATGCTGGCTTCAAATGAACATGACATGCTTCTTGGACTGGACGCCCGACTCACACAAACTTTCCAACTTCTCGTGAACCCATTGATCCGCATTTCAAAACTAGGGAACCTTGTAAGGACTATTTTAATGGTGAGATGTCTTCTTTCAACCGACAACGCCCTTTGCAGGTTTTCGCCAATCGACCTCTCTCATTTCTCTTCTCACCATCGCTCGATAGTGCTCTTTACGAGTTTTTACTAAGAAGAATCTCTCATTTTCAATTTCTCTACTCACCGTCGCCTTATGGTGCCCGAAGGTTTTTACCGATAAGACTCTCTCATTTTATTTCTCTCAATTTGAATTGCATCAGATTCTGACAATGGTGTTTTTCACTTCCCTGCCTTTGCCAATTGATCGGAAGGACTTGGACAAGGTCTTTAGGTAAAAAGGATTTTGGGCGGAACTGCAACTTTGGAACCATTTCGGCGGATTCATAGCCGAACCAACATATCATCTGCCTAGTTTCAACTTTTAAGGGAATTGGGATTTTTGTTTTGGTGCGACTGAACCTCAGCGATAGGCTGCCTACGTATCCTTTCAAAATCAAGTCAAACGTAGTTCAGGAAAATAATTTTGTTTTTGTTTTCGTTTTGTTTTGTTTTTTTTCTTTTCTTTTCTTTTTCTTTTCTTTTTTTTTGTTTTTTTTCAATAGTACTTCCGGATTCCAAAGAGGGTGATCAAAGAAGCGTAACCGACTCAAAGGGTTTACAAATGATTGATAGTGTTTGGGGTAGTGGGAAGGAAAGCCTTCGTCACCTCAGTTACACAAAAGGCCTCACCACAGGAGGTCTAGACATAATACTTTTTTAATGCATCTGCATTGACTGCTGTTTCAGGATCATTGCCTTCAATGTCTCCCGGATACAGTGCTCCCCTTGGCAATATCTTTCGGATTATGTATGGACCCTTCCAATTAGGAGAAAATTTTCCTTTTGCTTCCTGGTGATGAGGGAGAATACATCTCAGCACGAGTTGTCCCACTTCAAAATTCCTGGGATGAACTTTCTTGTTATAAGCGCGGGCCATTCTTTGTTGGAAAAACTGCCCATGACAAACTGCGGCCATTCGTTTTTCATCAATTAAAGACAACTACTCCAATCGGGTCTTAACCCACTCACTGTCCTCAACTTCCGCTTCAACTGTTATTCAGAGCGAAAGGATTTCTACCTCTGCAGGTATGACAGCCTCAGTTCTGTAAACAAACAAATATGGGGTTGCTTAGATTGATGTACGCACTGTGGTACGATATCCGAGAAATGCAAAAGGTAGCTTTTCATGCCATTGCCTGCAGCTTTGAATCATCTTCCTTAAAATCTTCTTAATGTTCTTATTTGCTGCTTCAATGGCACCATCGACTTTTGGCCAATAAGGAGTAGAGTTTCTTTGCATTATCTTGAATTGTTCGCATACCTCTCCCATCAGATGACTGTTCAAGTTCGCAGCATTGTCGGTAATAATAGTTACAGGAATGCCAAAGCGGCAAATGAGATTGGAGTGCACGAAGTCTACCACAACTTTGTTGGTAACTGACGTGAGTGTGATGGCCTCAACCTATATCGTGAAGTAATCAATGTTAACCTATATGAATCTATGTCCGTTTGAAGCTTTCGACTCGATTGGCCCAATGACATTGTTGCCCCAAGCAACAAATGGCCAAGGTGCTGACATCGGATGAAGCTCTGTTGGAGGTGCATGAATCAAATCACCGTGCACCTGGCAGTGATGGCATTTCCGAACAAAGCTGAAGCAGTCCTTTTCCATGGTTATCCTGTAATACCCCGCTCGCAGGATTTTCTTTGCCAAAACATACCTATTCATATGAGGTCCGCACACCCCCGCGTGTACTTCATGCATAATTCTTCCGGCTTCCTCGACATCAATATATCTTAGAAAGTTGAGATCCGAGGTCCTTTTATACAAGACATCCCCACTTAATAAGAAACCACTCGCATGCCATCTAATGGTTCTCTTTTGATCTCTATCGGCTTTCTCGGGGTATTCTTGTGTTTTCAGAAATCTCTTGATATCATGCTACCATGGCTGGGTGCTAGGTTTCGCCTCGACCGCATTACAATAACCATGCCTTTTTTTATTTGAATTTCCAGAGGATCAATATGGGCATTCCCTGGGTAAGGCAGCATCGAGGCCAGAGTGGCGAGTGCATCAGCTAGTTCATTGTGACACCGAGGAATGTACCTGAACTCTATAGACTTGAATTTCTTGCTGAGGTCCTCTACATGTTGCCGATAGGGAATGAGCTTAACATCTCAAGTCTCCCACTTTCCCTGGGCTTGCTGGATAATCATATCAGAATCCCCCATGATCAATAAATCTTCAACATCTTGGTCGATTGCCATATTCATGCCTATGATCCAGGCTTCATACTCAGCAGTGTTATTTATGCAGAAGAATCGGAGCCTGGCTGTAGCTAGGTAGTGCTGACCAGTGGGTGAAATCAAGATTGCCACAATTCCTACGCATCTAACATTTACTGCTCCGTCAAAGAATATTTTCCAAGCACGAGTGTCCTCAGATATTGCTTCTACTGAATTTACCTCCTCATATGGGAAATATGTGCTTAACGATTGGTATTTCTCGTCAACCGGGTTTTTCGCCAGATGATCTGCCAACGCCTGGGCTTTCATTGCCATGCGGGTGACATAGACTCTGTCAAATTCCGTGAGCAAGATTTTCCATTTTGATAGACTCCCTGTGGGCATCGGTTTTTGGAATATGTACTTTAAAGGATCTAACCTGGTGATGAGGTAGGTAGTGTGGGCTTGAAGATAATGTCTCAACTTTTGAACGACCCACGTCAAAGCACAGCACATTCTTTCCCACAAAGTGTATTTAGCTTCGTAACTAGTGAACTTCTTGCTTAGATAGTAAATTTCCTGCTCTTTCTTGTCGGTTATGTCATGTTGCCCGAGGACACAGCCAAAAGAATTTTCTAAAACTATCAGATATAAGAAGAGAGGTCTTCCTGGCTCCGGTGGGACCAACATTGGAGGATTTGACAGATATTCCTTGATCTTGTCGAAGTCCTCTTGACATTCAGATGTCCATTTGGTTGCTGCATCATTCTTCAATAGTTTGAATATGGGCTCATAGGTGGTAGTCAGTTGAGCAATGAACCGACTGATATAGTTTAACCGGCCGAGTAAGCTCATCATGTCTTTCTTAGTCTTCGGAGGAGGTAGATCTCGAATAGCCTTTTTCTTTGTTGGATCTAACTCGATACCTCTCCTGTTGACTATGAAGCCCAGGAGTTTTCCTGATGGGACTCCAAAAGCATATTTAGACGGATTCAGCTTCAAATCATACTTGCGTAGTCATTCAAAGAATTTTCTCAAATATCGAACGTGGTCACTCTCAGTTCGGGACTTGATGATTACATCATCCACATACACTTCTATCTCTTGATGCATCATGTCATGGAAAATAGCGGTCATGGCTCTCATATAGGTCACTCCGGCATTCTTCAGCCCAAATGGCATAACCCAATAATAATATGTACCCCAGGGTGTGGTGAAGGCTAACTTTTCGGTGTCTTCTTCATCCATCAACACCTGGTGATATCCTGCGTAACAATCCACGAAGGACTGTATCTCGTGTTTGGCGCAGTTATCAACAAGGATGTGGATGTTGGGTAAAGGGAAATTGTCTTTGGGACTTTCCTTATTCAAATCTCGGTAGTCCACACACACCTGGGTTTTCCCATCTTTCGTTGGCACTGGAACTACGTTGGCCAGCCACGTGGTATATCAGACCACTCGGATTACCCCCCTTTTAGCTGTTTTGTGATTTCTTCTTTGATCTTATCACAGATATCCGTCTTAAACATCCTTTGCTTTTGCTGAACTGGAGGACAATCAGGGTAAATTGGCAATTTATGCACCACTAGATCAACGCTCAGTCCTGGCATGTCGTCATATGACCAAGCAAACACGTCTTTAAACTCAAACAGGAGTCGAATTATTGCATCTCGAGTTTTCTCATCTGTGTGAATGCTTATTTTGGTTTCCTTTATTTCTTCGGCTGTTCCCAAATTAACCGGTTCAGTGTCATTCAGATTTGGCTTAGGTTTGTTCTCAAATTGTTCCAGTTCTTCTCGATTTATTTCCCTGAAAGCCTCTTCTTCATCATATTCCGGTTATTGGTTCATTATTTCACATTTAGACAACATGTTTGAATCTTGGCGTGAATTCCGCAAGCATGTCATGTTATTTAAAGCCACATTATTATGACTGAAAAGAGAAATGAAAAAGAAAAATAACAAAAATCAGAAAGAATAAAGAGAAAATGGACGATGAAATATTGATTTCATTTCTTGGAATTTGGAAAGATAACAGGGTTTACATTAAGGAATTTAAAGACAAGAAACTAAAAGAAACATCCGAGTTACACCCTGAAATAACTCGAGATGCAGAAAAAGTGGCAGGACTAGTCTACCGAGACTCCCGCCTGACCGGGAACGGCGTAGCCTTCAAATTTTGGAGTTTAGAATCCGGTCCCATATATAGAACCTCAGCGGTGCTAGTACCCTCCCCTGGCTGAACCATCTGAGTCTCATAAATCATTTGTCTCATAGCTCCACATATATCTTTGATTTCCTTAGCCGTGAACACCTCATCGTCTTCTTCTTCGCCATACTTAGGCTTGAAAAAAGTATCATAGAGGTGTGGCAATGGTTGTGGCAGGACCCACCCTTCCTTCTTTCTTTCCTCTGCCCATTTTTCATCATCTGGGGTAGGGTGGAAGCCTATCCCGAAGAACTTTTCTGCTGTGGGTAGGGTTACTGGCTCTAATACTCCCTATAAAGCTTTTCCCAATCCTTTTCCTGGCTTGAAACCGTGTCTAAGCATCTCTTTAGCCACCTTAATTTAAGCATTAGATAGGAAAGGCTGGGGGCACAGATTTCCTTCCCTGTACTGATCTGCCACCACAACTTCAAAGGCTTGATAAACAATATGCTCACTTCCTTCACTCGCCTCTAAGCATGGGATAGACGGGTCCCGATAAATGGACTGCTCGTCTTCTCCGTGGACAACGATTTCCTGATATTCATACTCAAATTTCACCATTTGGTGAAGGGTGGAGGGTACAGCTCCCGCAGCATGGTTCCAGGGCCTTCCCAGAAGAAAATTGTAAGATGTATCCATGTCCAACACCTGGAAGGTTACCTCAAAATCCATCGGGCCTATAGTTAATATCAAATCAATTTCACCGATAGTATCCCTCTTAATGCCATCAAAATCTCTCACACAAACATTATTGGGATGAATCCTTCCAGTCCCAATTTCCATTCTTTGCAGTGTGGAGAGTGGGCAGATGTCAACGTCCGAATCTCCATCCACCATGACTTGCTTGACATAGTAACCTTCACACTTAAAAGTCAGATATAAGGCTTTGTTATGAGCCGCGCCTTCTGGAGGCAAGTCATTTTTACTGAAAGAGAGTTGATTGATGGCGAAGAATCTTTCTGCCATTCTTTCGAGCAGTTCGACTGAAGTTTCAATTGGCACATACGCCTCATTCAAAGTTTTCATTAATATCTCTAATGTTCAGAGGATTTCGCCACCAATGACAACAGTGACACTTGTTCAGGATATTTTCTCAATTGATCTGCTATTTCATAATCAGGCATCTTCATTTTAAGGAAGAAGGCCTCTGCTTCCTCAGCACTCACTGGCTTCTTGGACGGAAAGCGCTTTTGTGTGGCATTGTTTACCTCTTGTACATTTGAATATTTCTAAACAAAGGTTTTTCCTGGAAGTTCTCCTGAGATTTCTTTGCCCTTGTATGTAACCACTGTCTGCTGATAGTTCCATGGCACCGCAGAAGGGTTTGTCATTGGATTCCGTGGTACGCATCCAATAACCACTGGCTCATTCAGTCGAGGCAGTTTAATTATCCCCCGTACCACATAAGATCCTTTTGGTATATACATTTGCATTCCCTTTTTCACTTCAAACTTCTTTGGAGAACTAACAACTAGTGGTTTTTCTTGGCGACCTCGCAGAACGTAGAGAATTCCATTTTTGGGAGGAGCCGTCTCTTCTTTGGTTTCGGCCTTCTTCTCAGGTTCAATCTAGATAGTTTTATTTTTCTTTTCTCCCTTTTCTTGCTTCGGCGCTGGCTTGGTCTTCCTTTCTACATCGGCGATAGCAATTATAGCTTTCAAGGCTGGATCAAACTCCCTATCTTCGTAAATTATCCCAATTACCGGCCCGTTGCTGTGAGCGGGCAACGAATTATTGGTCACATTTGGGACTTCCTTGTCCCTCAACACTATCTTCCCCTATTCTATCAAATCTTCCACGACTTTCTTCAATGTCCAACATTTGTCTATACTATGCCCCTCAGCTCCTGAGTGATAAGAACATCGGACGCCCCGTTGATAGGATGGTGATTCCGGGTTTTGCTTGTTTTGAGGTATGGGTTGCAGAAAGTTTATTTGAACCAGATTTGGGAATAGACTAGAGTAGGGTTTACCAATCGGTGTAAAGTTTGGTCTTCTGGGTGGTTCACGAGGACGGAAGTTATTCTGCGGAGGTCGGAGATTATAGTGGTTCTGGTAAGGAGGCTGGTTTATTTGGAATGGAGGTTGATTTCTGTTTTCCTGTGGCTGCGGTCTGTCAAAGGGTTGAGCATTCATGAATGCATAAGGTGGGGGAGCATAAGCCATATCAGGATGAGGATAGTAGTGTTGAGGGGTTCTTTCAGAGAACACCGGTCTAGGAGCCCGATATCTTCTTCCCCCTGATGCTGTGATAACTATTTACTCTTTCTTTTTACCTTTGGACATTCCTCCAGACCCGCCTTGGATGGCTTGGGAGGTTTCTCTGATGGCCGATTGACTCAAAATCCTGCCCATTTTCAAACCATTTTCTACCATTTCACCAATTTTAACTGCTGCAAAAGGCTTGCCCATGGCCGACATCATGTTTTGTAAGTAATCTGCTTCCTGAGCCTAGAGGAAGACAGTGACCATTTCTACCTCATCCATGGGAGGTTTCACCCTCGATGCCTGTTCGCGCCATTTAATAGCGTACTCTCTGAATATTTCTGATGGTTTCTTCTTCAAATTTGCCAAAGAATTCCGGTCTGATGCGATGCCAATGTTATATTGAAACTCCCTTACAAAATCTCTGGCAAGATCCTCCCAGAAATGCCTTCGTGAGATGTCTTGGTCCATGTACCATTCTGAGGCAATGCCTACTAAGCTCTCTCCGAAATAAGCCATCAATAACTCTTTTTTTTCGCCAGCCCCACGTAGCTGATTACAATACTTCTTCAAGTGAGCAATGGGGTCGCCGTTCCCGTCATACTTTTCAAACTTTGGTGTTTTAAGCCCCGAGGGCAAGTGTACATGAGGGAACATGCACAAATATGTATAAGAAACACTTTTTTGCCCACTCAAGCGTTGCATATTCTTTAAACTCTACTCGAAGCTCCTCATTCTCTTCGCCATCTCATCTTGCTCTGTGGCTTTGGGGGATTTCTATTGCCCCGGTGTAAGCTCATATGGTGGTGGCTGAGAGTAATTATATTGAGGATACGGAGGAGGGTCAACCTGAAAGACAGGGTTTTGGAAGGTGAAAACCGAAGGGTCGAATGCATGCTTTGGTAGTGATGATTGTGTTGTAGCGGAGCATGGTGGAGCAGTGCAGATGTTAGGAGTTGTTCCTAATGGGAACACCTGGGGGCGGACCTCAGAAAGTGTTCCTAGGAAGTGAGAGGTCATAGTAGGCTGTCCCAACGGAGTGTTTGAGTGGCTAATAGGGATGGTGGAAACACCTCTGGATCTAGGAAATAGTTCGGGAAATTCAGGGATGGTGCTTGGGGGTTCTTTTCCATTGGTCCAGGCGTCCCACATTTCCATGAGTCAGAGATGCAGTATCCGATTCTCTTTGGCTGTGAAAGGCTCAGATGGCAGGACCCCCGAAATGGGCTATCTTCAGATATGGGAATTGCGGGCAAAGTCATCTCTGTAGACTTTTCCACACTGCCTCTCGATCTGGTAAAGTATTGATGCGATGCCAGCATACCACAACCATCCACCGTTTCTAAAAGCTAAGCTGGAATTGACAGCAACAAGTTTGAAATAAATAACAGATAGGTAACCGCACATTGGGATGTGATGCACCTATACAGCTAAATGAGTATCTACATGTTTTCCACAGTTGCATGCGTCATCCCGGCTTTTCCTTTTGTTTTCCTTGCTTTTTTTCTTTTGTTGTTTTTCTCTCATTTTGTTTTTCCCTCTGTTTTCTCATTTTCTGCTTTTCCCTATGGTTTTTCTCTCGAGTTCTTATTTTCTTCTTTTGCGTTTCTTTTCCTCTATTTTTTTTCCTTTTATTCGCTTCCCTCATATTTCTCTTTTTTTTCTCTTTTCCTTAGGATTACGATCGAATCTTATGGAGATTGCCTACGTATCATGACCCCGTATGAATTAGACCAAGCATAGTTCTTGCAAATAAGGTAAATAAGCTAACTTTTTTTTTGATATTTTGAAAGAAATGCTTTAAGAGGAAAAGAGAAATATTTTTTGATTTTTGATTTTTGATTTTTATTTTTGTTTTTTCAAAGAAAGACTTCTAAAAATTCCTTTTCTTTTTATTGAAACTTTGAAAATTTTAGAAGTGAAAAGAAATATTTTTGTTTGAATTTTTATTTATTTTCCCTTTTTCTAACACGAAAGAAAAATATATATATATTTTTTGGATTTTGAAAGTTGCCTCTTAATTTTCGAAAGATTTATTTTATTTTTGAGAAAAAAATATTTTCGGACTCAATTTTTCAAAATTTGTATATTTTTTGTTATTATTATTTTTTTATTTATGAAAGAAAGACATATAAGGAGTATTTTAATGATTTATTTTGACTTAAAAGAAAAAATGGCTATTTTTTCAAAATGTTCTTTATTTAGAAAAACAAGGACTTGGTTTTGCAGATACGACCTTTCAGCACTTCCGAGAGGAAGATTTTAAGGATGTGCCCGCAAACCATTTAAAAATGACTCAGGGTGGCTGTTCTTGCAAAAACAGCCTTCTAGCGCCCTTTTGGGGACATTCGGCTTATTTTAACAAGAATGACATCACCTGACTTATTTATGACGAAAAATTAAAATTTTGATATTTTTTGGCTATTTTTTGCAAAAGGGAGGTTAGACTCGATAAGGTTGCCTATGTATCTCACATCCGGTGAGAATCAAACCAGCGTAGTTCGGGCAGATTTGTCAAAATGAAAGATATATTTTTTGAACAACAATCTTTTCATTTTTCAAATATTTTTCTTTTCCATTTTTTCAAAAATTCGACAGCATTTCGGTACTATTTGGGCACTGGGTTTTCAAAGCAAATGGTTACCCTCATTTAGTCCTAACACTGCTATTTTTCTTAATTTTCTCTCATTATATACAGGTCGGTCAACATGCAAATCCAAAGCAAATGAATGCACAAGTAGCACGTAAGATGCATCAGGATGGTCTTTTTCATTTCAGGTCACCTGTCCTAGACGGACCCAACCCCTGTGTTGAGTCCCCTAAATCAAATGCACATGATGCAAACAAACGTTCCTACTATGGATCTGGCATGAGGTTTTGTTCTTCTAGGTTTAAACCCTAGGTTTATTAGTCTAGACCTGGCTTACCCGAGTGGATAACTCGAGCCGAGGGGGAGGCAGCGTACCGGGGATACAAAAGCTCCGCCGGGTTAGCAACTTATCCAAACCTCATTCTAAATGGGAAAAAGACTCTAAACAGAAGAGAAGCTACACAAAGTGCACCCTTCTCCATGATGTAGAAGACTCAGAGAGAGGAAGAGATTCATAATAGTTTATATACAATTCAACAAATATCAAAACGGTAAAACCTTTAGCACATATAGCATGGAACATGTAGAAAAATCAGATAAAGCCAAATATAATAATTATAATAAGCTCGAATTCTTGAACCCTGAATCAAAATTCGGGTTTCGTGTCCCCAGTAGAGTCGCCAGAGCTGTCATACCTCCTTTTTTACAAACCTACCCCGAAGGATAATGTATAAGGGAGTTTTTCCATTTAGTGACATTATTCGAAATGAGATTATTTATTTGATTTAGAGTCGCCACTTGGGATAGGTTTGTGTTTTGGTGTCCCAATTCACCGGTTTAGCTTGAATCCCAAATAGAGGAAAATTTCGACTTCCTAGTTGGAGTCTGCGAACCAGAAATTCTGAATAAGGAATTCTGTTGACCCGAGGGAAGGTGTTAGGCACCCCCGAATCCCGTGGTTCTAGCACGGTCTCTTAAATTATTATAAATGGCTAAAATATGATTTTTTATACATCTTATCCTATAGTGCAATTTAAAAATTATTTACCACTTTTAATTAAATTTTTTAAGAAAAGTGAACGTCGTTTAAAAATGTATTTTTGGATCACGTCACATGAAATGCACCCGGATCCTCGACATATTTTTATCCAATATTTTGGAATTTGGATTTGGGTTGCATGAAATGCATACCCGTATTTAGGAAGGTAAGATTATTAAAAATTCGCCTAACACGACTAACATGTTATTAACTTTGCGGGAGGCTATGAAGATTCGCTAAATGGCGCATCCCGAATTCTAAGTATTTTCGTAGAAAATGATTAAGAGGGCCACGCTAATTATGAATTTTGTTTTGCGTAGCTCACCTCGTTTATTTTAAGGATATCCTATAGCAAACTATGATTTTCTATTGAATTTGTCTCTAAAAGGCCTAATTAATTAGTTAACATTATTAGTAAACTATCAATTGAGGAGTTCGGGCCTCAAACTCAGGCCCATACTTGAACAAGAGGAGGGACTCTTAGTTCAAATATATTGCCTAGCTTGAAAGGCCCAAAACCTATGTAATGAAATTAAACCTCCGATCCTATTACAAAATCAGGTCTTTATTATTGAATTTTGGACTTGGCCCAACAGAATATAAGTGAAAGCATTGCTACTTAGATGGCTGAACTTGGCCATGAGCCTTGGGCCTTGATGCGAGTCCAAATGAAAATGGGTAGGCCTGACACTTAGGCCTTGCATCAGTAATGTTGAGGCCCAAGTCAAATGGCATAGATTATCAGCCTTGGGCCTATAGACTAGCCCAAACAAAATCACTGAAACGGTTTCAGCAATTAAACTCATTGACTGGGATAACAAATAAAGGGGAACTCCAAATTCAATACAATTATCCATTTAATTCTAAATCTACTACTCAATCTAAACTGACGAAATGTCACAAACATTTAGAGGCTTTGATAACTGAATTAATGCAACTAAACTCAGAACTTATTTAACATGATGGAAAATTGATTATTCGATTTCAAAACCCATTTTTAACTGTTCGCACTAATTATGGTGCCAATTCTACTAACACTTAATCAGGGACTTGAATTTAAATCAATAAACTACTATACGCAACAATCTCAAAATGATAACAACAAAACCAGTCCAATCAATCAAGTGTGCTCTTGTTATTATAGATGAGCCACTGCCTGTTAGTGCCTATAAAATTGATTTTTAATATCCTGAAGCTGAAAGTTAACAACGACTTAAACAAATCATGAATCCTAATGTCATGAATAACTAACATGAATTATACTAGATCTAAGGTAAGAGTCATACAAATATGAAAGTCCATAGAGTCCAGTGTTCATATGAATACAAATCAAAAAACAAAACTAAAATATACTAGACAAAACATATATCAATAGCACCTATCCAACTACAGACATACAACAATCCAAATGAAGATGTATCAGGAGGCAAACTTGTAATTGTGCTTTATTCTATTTCCAGTTAAAAGGCTACATCAAGGAAAATTTGAGATGTATACCTGAAATTGAATGAACAAAGGAACAAGAATAAGTCAGTAGTGTTAGACAGCAATCAACAGTTCACATCAACAACAAACATGACCAATTTTAAGCCCAAACCAACACCACAATGCCCAGGAAGGAATAACAGGGAAGTAACACCAACAAATTAACCAAAACACACTTTGTTTGAACCCAAATTTACTCAAAATTGAACCAGGAACACTTTTGAAAACTTCAGCAACCAGAAACTGAGCTAGAAGATACAAATCAACCACTAAGACTCAAAATTAACCTAAGCATTTCAATAGAACAATATTTTTTGGAGTTTTGTGTAATTTTTTGGGTTTTAGAAGGCTTCATATTTAGGAGGATTTCGAATTTTGGTTTTTGAATTTAAGAGATTCAAATTTCAGATCTCAAAACCTAGAGAAACTTTTTGGGGGAATTTTCAGGTGCCAAAAAACTTGTTAAAGAAGGGGGACTGCCTTTTATAGGCAAAAATGAGGGGAAGCTTCCCGATTTTATTTACCCCCTTTTCCCCCTCTTTTAATTCAGTTTTTTTATTAATTATACCTTTACTTTTGACTTGTTTCTCAAGTTACTGCCCTAAGTTTTGATATTTCAATTAAGGTCCTATTTTAGAAGGTCCTAGAAGATTCTAGCTTCAACTACAACATTCCTATCCAATCCTGAATACCTATATTAGCCTTGAACTTAATTTGAAATTATTAACCTAGTACTAAACTAAACTAACCCTTTTGTCTAATTCATGGTCAATTAATAAAATCAATTCAACTATGATAAAAAACAGCCTAATTGTTAACCAGACCCCCAAAGTTGAACTAATAATGCAACTAAAATATTTCAAACTAAAATAATAACCAAACTCGAAATTAAAAACTACTACTGGTAATTCAATCAACAAAAAAAAAAGAATCAACTACACTATAACAGTCCATATGATCAAAAGAAGAGAAAATAACAAACTAAAAAAAAGAAAAATCTAAAATTAAACAAACGAGATCAGGGCATATAAAAAAATAGGCATGTATGAACTAACAGGAAACAAAAAACTGGAATTAAAACTAATTTAAAAGTAGAAAAACATTCAAATATTAAATGAAACGAAAAGCAACACTAGCAAAACTTACGAATTTTGAACTCGGAACCAATTGCCTTTTCAATTTCGACCACGAGATGATATTAATCAACTATTCTTGTCAAGAACGGTCAAATAATATCAGCTCGTGGTGAAATTGACACGACCCAAAATCCATTAAGGTTCGTGGTGGCGTCAGACACCGATGTCAGGCAAGCCAACTAGAATACTTAATTAAATTCTCGTTAAAATAATTTTTTTTTAAAAATGTTTCTTTTATACAATTTAAATAAGACTCAGTATATTCCTCCGAATGAATAATGAAATATTTAAACAACTTGTAAGATTTCCGAATAAATCCAAATAAATCCCCAGAACCCGATGTCGCAAGTACATGAGCAACTACTAATAGGGAATAAAATACAAAGGCTGAAAGGAACTACACTAGCTGCGGTCGCCTCGAATGATGTAGTTCATCTAGTCCCAAAAACGTTCGTGCTGCTACGCCCAGTAGGCTGCTAGAGGTATATATACCTGTGCAACAAAAATGCACAGAAGTGTAGTATGAGTAC